>PVKS010006425.1:0-78529 GCA_004027875.1 Aplodontia rufa
GATATTGTTCCACGCTCTTCTAGCCTTCATTGTTTGTTCTGAAAAATCCGAAGTGATTCGAATAGGTTTGCCTCTGAATGTGATTTGGGGCTTTACTCTAGCAGCTTTTAGAATTCTCTCTTTAATTTCTCTGTTATTCAATTTGTAAATGATATGTCTTGGTGAGTTTCTCCTCTGATTGGGTCTATTTGGTGTTCTAAAAGCATCTTAACATAATGCATTCTTAAAGGCAGAGAGCAGTGGGATCATTCACTTTGCCTCTGTAGAAGAAAGGAAGAGAATGTACAATGAGACTGGAAATGCATATGAGGGTTATTATCATTATTTAAAACTTAATCAGTATGTCAAGTATTAACATGCATTAATAAAAGTCATGTGTAATCGAGAGTCTATTAGATTGTTTCCTATACTTATGTCTGAGATGAATAAGTCTGAAACTTTTTCAAAAGAAAATTTGAAAAGAGTAAAAGGATTCTAATGCTCACCTGCAACATAAGTTTTCTGCTTTGCTTAATGGGTCAACTGTGAAGTGATCAGTTTCCAATCATTTGTATATGCTTCTGTATTTAATGTGCACCTACTCTGATGCCTGATACTATAGTAAATGTTGGTTTATAAAGCAGAGGATGAATTCTGAAATGGGTCCCTTTCTCCATAAATTTCCCTAAGGATCCAGAATAACTGAAAGAATACAATGAAGTGTATGACGTGGAAAAGATGCTGAGAAGACAGATCCCTGACCCAATTTTCCACCAGCCCTTCAAGAAGGAGTGAGAACGAGAAAGGAATTGCTCTGAGACTGTTTATCTGTGAAGAAAGTAAGGATAATTATTCCTGGAAAGAGACCGTCCTAGGACAAGGGAATCTGACACCTCTGAGGAAGTAGACGTACTTTTGCAAGACTAATGCATAACTGGGTTCGCAGAGAACAGGGACATCACTTCCAACCAGCGGTTTGGCAACCTTGAGGGACTCACAAGAGTGATGTAAATTCTCTGTGGAACTTCTTTCTAAAATTATTTTTATTAAGTAATTGAGTTATTGTACAATCATAAAAGCATTTAAAGTAACAATATGATATACATATATTCTTAAGCCAGAATTATCCCCTAGACCCATCCCTATTCTCCTTCCCTCTCTTTTCCCCCACTAACCCTCTTCACCCTCCCCCTCACCTTCATATTTTGAAAAAACTAGTGTAGGGACTATTTATAAGAGAGACAAGTAGACTGGCTGTTATCTAAGTAACAGATACCAGGAAAGAAACAGCTAGAAAAAATAATTATTCCACAAATATGGTAGTGATACAACAGATAGGAATGGGCAATTGAATAATGGTGTGTTCATGGAGAGTGTGGTATCGAAAATGAGGACTACCTTTATGTATTTGGAAGACAGGTGGCTTCTGGTGCCTTATATCAAGATAGGTGACACTGTAAAGGGACAGAATTTGGTAAGAGTAATATTTGCAGAGGGATATTCTGAATTTTACTTGACTATGAGTGATTGAGTTGGAGGTATTTAGTAGAAAGTCATAGAGATTAATTTTGCACTGATATAAATGTGCATGGCTGGTTAGTAGATGATACAATTTTCACTCTCTGTTGAAATAGATGTATAATAAATGGGAACCTAGTCGCAGACACTGAGTAATACCAGTATTTAACAAATCTTGGAAGAATTGATTTTTATGCATTAACCTGTAAGGAAAATATGCTGCCTTAGGAATAAGATAAGAGATGTAGAAGAGAAACTGAACATTCCTTTAGAAGTTAAGGCAGAGAATATGAAGAAAATCGGAGTAGCAATAGGAGAGTGAATAAAAGAAAACAAATCACAATGACTTGTACATATTTAAATGATGAAAAGCATCCACTCATGCCCTTTTTCCTATTCTTCAAATGCTTGTCAAAGGGTCTTTGCAAGAACTGGACTCTGTTTCCAATGCTTTTCCACATCTCCCCTATTGGATTTTACCTTAAACATTACCTCCTCAGAGAAACTTCCTCACATTTCAGGCTGAAAGCTCTGTCTGTCTTGCTGAATCTCTGCTCATGTCCTCCCATGGAATTGCATGATCCCCCTCCATTTTAATCAAGTTTATCACTACCTGTGATCCCGTTTGGTTATTTGACTTTTGCTTTCTTCAGATAATGTTCAAATTAAATGAATTAATTTTCATATGGCTTTGCATTTTTTTCTTCCTAGAATAAATTAAACATTATAAGATTATACATAAGATTATGTATATAGTATTTGTACCCATGCAATTTATATAACTGCCTAATTCAGTATGCTAATATTTTGTTGATGAGAGTTTAGATGTTTGAGAAAATATCCTTCTTCAGTTTTGCTACAGAGTTTATTTAGAGTTTCTAAAAAATCAGACAGTATTTACTATTAGAATCTCTGGAAGAGTTTGAGTAGGACTGGTGGTGTTTATTCCTTAAATATTTGGAAGCTAACATAGTTACAACCATCTGGTGTTTATAGAAAATTTTAAGAATGCAGTGAATGTTCTTGACACATACAGGGCAAATCAGTTTTTTTATTTTTTTAATCAGTTTTGATAAACACTGTTTATCTAGAAATTTGTCCTTAATATAAATCCTAAATTTTATTATGATTTTCCTAAATCACTTACCTTTTTGATGCCTTCTTTCTTTCTGAAACTGATTGCCACTTTTCTTGTGCTCTTTTTCAATCTTTTCAGAAGCTTTCAAATTTATGAGGTTTTCTGAATGCTAAATTTGCCTTTAAAATCTACTCTATTATACTATTTTTCTCTGTCACCTATTTCTATTAGTACATTCAATATTCCTGGATTTATTTGTCTAATGTATTTTTAAAAATTTTATAGAAACTACCCATTTTTAATTCTGTTTCCTCCTGTACATAATTAAGGGTAAATATTTCATTCTGAGAAACTTTAACCCCACGAATTTTCACCTGTTATTTTTCACCAACATTTTTTCAATTATGTTGTGATTCATTATAAATTAATGAATGAGTAAGATAGGTAATGTTTAATTTTAAAAATATGTGAATATTCTCTATTATTTTATTACCATATTATAGTTAAATTCTCCATGCCAAGAACATATCCTACATAATTTTCATTATTAGTATCTTTTGTTTTTAAAAATCACAAATTGTCCTACCTTTAATAAGGGGGAATGCTATATAATGCAATGTCTAACAAAGAGTTGCTTTTCTCTCTACAGCACAAATCTATAGATCATGAATAAAGCACTAAGGTCTTTATTATATATACAATGAAATTACATTCTCAGTAAAGGAACTAGTAGCTTAGGCATAATAAAGCATGTGGATGTGTGGGAAAAAATGAAAAACAACAACAACAACAAAAATCTCTGTATGTATAATTGTTTCATCTCAATTATTGCTCCAAGGATGACAACTTCTGATGTCATCAAGTCCCAGGTGGACTTTGAAGGAACACAAACTGTACTATGTCCAGTTCCAAGGCTGAATTGAAGAAGGCCTACACACCATTTGCTGCTATTTCCAATCTTCTTCTTAACTGAGTTTTTGGTTAAATAGGGAAAAACTTTCACAGCTTGAAATAATGAAGAGAGTTAAGGTTGGGAGAAGGGAAAGAACATTCACTTCTGATCTTAGCTGACCCATTCATTGGTCAATTGGAATGAGCGCTCTTGACATTTGCTGTCTACAAAAAAATCGGGATGTGCATTTGAATGCTGGAATGAGCAAGAACTTAAAACCCACTAAATATTTGTTCTCTCAGACTTGAACCCAATAAAGGATACAGTTGTTATGTTTTTGGTGTTTTCCCCATGGTGGACATAGCTGATAGCAGATTCAGTGAAGTGACCCCTCTGGTATTAGAGGTAGACTGCTACTGACATTGATGATCATTCGTTTTTTGAAGGTGGAGCCCAGGTCGCTGAAAACACTGTCAAAGTTGCTCATGCAGTGGGCATCTTCGGGACCTGTGTAATTACCGTAATTTTAGTCAGCTTTTTCCCCACTATGACCAAACCACCTGACAAGAACTACTTTAGAGGAGGAAAAGCTTATTTGGGGCTCACGATTTCAGATGTCTCAGTCCAGAGACTCCCAACTCTATTGCTCTGAGCCCAACTTAGGCACAACATTTAGGCAGAAGGGCATGATGGAGGAAAGCAGCTCAGGACAGGACACTCAGGAAGCAGAGGGAGCTCTTGTTTATCAGGAACAAAATGTAAACCCCAAAGGCATGCCCCCAGCAACCCACTTCGTCCAGCCACACCATTCCTGCTTACATCCATCATCCAGTTAATCCATTCAAGTGGATCAATGTGCTGGTTAGGTTAAGGCTCTCATAGCCCAATCATTACATCTCTCAACAGTCTTGCATTGTCTCACATATAAACTTTTGGGGGACAGCTCATATCTAATCTATAATACCATATGTATCTCCAGAAAGATTTCAGATCACCATATATGGTCTCTGACTCGCTACTTCATGAGCTCATACTTTATTAGTCAGAAATGGGGGCATGTCTTTCCTATTTTTTCACTTCACTATGACTTGCTTGGTAAAAATGTACTTATTTTATATTGTTTCAACTCCTTCCTGTTCTTATTGAATCAAAGTCTTAGGCAGAACTAACAAACTCTTGCAATTAATTGTTGCTGATATTTAAAAAGGGAAAAATTTCATTTCTGCTATAACTTGGATCTCAGATGCTTACCCAGGCTTATCTATTGAAGGCGTGGTCCCCAGCCAGGGGTGCTATTGTGAGACAGCAGAAAATTTAGGAAGTGGGGCCTAGAAAGAAGTGGGTTATGGCCATTCCTTGGAAGGTTTTTTGTCCCCATCATCCCCCAGCCCCTGCTTTCTGTCCACCCTGTGGTGAGCAGATTTGCTCAATCATCCACTCCCTGCCATGTTGCTCGCCTGACACATTTCACAGAGGTAGACTGTGGATTAAAACGTCTGGAACTGAGAGCCAAAATAAATCCTTCCTCCAGTAAGCTATTGTTCTCAGATATCTGATCATAATGTTGGAAAACTGACACAATTTCCTTATATAATTGCTTTTAATTATACATAGAATTGACTTCCACTCTTTCCTTCACTTCAAAAATATGATAAATCAAACATATCTTTCAAATTCATTTACACATGCTATGACCATGCATAATATGTTTATGGTGAGTCACTTTTGACAATGAATTAAATCATATAAATTTTACAGTATTTACTGGTCTCTAAATTTGTTCACTTTTATTATTTGACATATATATATGAAAAATTATTTTCCAATTTGAGTAATTTCATATATGTGATTTGTATCTCATATATAAGGATGCTCACATATAAAGAAAGGGCTTCACATAAAATCGTGATGTTTAGAGAAATACCAGTGACAAGGTATTAAAGATTATACAAATGAGAAAGTAAATAAATAAATGCATAAAGATAACTTTGCCTGTGCTCTGCCAGTATTTAAGAAATTTATATAAACCAAGGTGGTAACTGCTATTATTTCACATTTCTTCTATGTGCAAGGAATAATGAAGGATGGTTTGTGCCACTTCTAAGAGAAGTGGAGTTAGATGATAGCCTCCCTCTGCCCAGGTCCCTAGGGATTCGGCAGATCCTTTGGGACATCCTCAGACCTTGAGTTGAGGCCCTGCTCTTCTAAGGAACTACACAGCCAATCAGTGAGCCGGGGAATGACATCACCACATGGTAATTTCTGCAAGTTTGGGGCTCCTCCTTTGGGCAGTCTTTATTCCAGGTAATCAGTTCTGCAGCGGCTAGGAGAATCTGCTAGCGGCTAGTAGATCTGCCATCAGATCTACATGGCAGTTTGTGTCCACTCTGCACAATTCTCTTCCTCCCTTATTAGGAAGTGAATTCCTCCAAATTCATACATCAAATTCCAATAACTAGACCCATAGAATGTAACTGTATTTTGGAGATAAGATTGCTGAAGAGGTCTTTAAATTAAAAAGAGACCTTTAAACTAAACCCTAATCCAATAAAACTGGCATCCTTATAGAAGAGGATGGTAATGATACGTGTTCACAGGAAAACCACGTGAATACACACAGAAATATAAGAAGAGAGGCTTCCAGGGAAAACATCCCTGCTGGGAACCTTCATCTTGGACTTCTAACCTCCAGAATTGTGAGAAAATACATTTCATTTTTTTATTATTTTCTGTTTGTTTTAAGAAAAAGGGACATTGTGTGAGAGAGAGAGAACAAGAGAATCAATTTTATTTAGTTTTTCATGTGGCTTTCATTATTCCAACACTTCGTTGTGCATGTGGTGCTGGGGTTCAAATCCACTTCTCTGCATGCATGCCAGGTAAGTGCCTTAACTGCTGAGCTACTGCTCCATCCCCAATTTCCATTGTTTAATAGGGGTTTCTCCTTTTCCACCTAGTAGGGGTTCCTACATTCCTTTGCCTGTGAACTTTCCTTCCAACAATCAAAGCCAGGAGCACAGCTTCTTTATGCCCCAAACTCCAACTTTATTCCCTCACTCATTCATCTATAAGGATCTCAGCAATATCTGTAATCACATCTGCAGAGTTTTTTATTTTTTCCGGGTGTGGTAACATATTCATGGTTCCAAAGTTTGGATAAGTACATGGCTGTCTTCAGAGGAGGAGATATCTGCCTGCCACACTTACGTTCTCTCTTCCACTTCCCAAATGAACTCCTAATTTTCTTTCTACAGAAGATTCTATACATATTTTTTAATGATCCTTTGTTAATACAAAAAAATATGCCTTATAGAATAAAACATAAATGCATCTTCAGTGCTGGTCTATTTTAAACATTAATCAACAGATAAAATCTTTATTAGAATAGTTGGAACTCTTGAAGTCGATACACATGCATCATGAGACATTTACATAGTAATTGACATTATTGAAGCTTCTCTGATAATAAATGTCAGTAAAAATTATGTGGAAATTGCATGTTAAGATCAACTTTTCTCAGAAACAGAATTTCAGTTATTAAGTATATAATCCTTTAAAAATACTTACAAAGGGTTTATTCCAAATTAAAATAGTCCCATTATATTTAATAAATAATACAAATTAAAAATCTCAATTTGTGCCCAGAGTTAATGATTTTTGAAAATGTCTGTTAGATGAGGTCTAGACTTTCTTTCCTGTCTCAGCCTGTTTTCTGCACCCATTTTATTTTCACCCTGAATTATTTTGGAATATTCCAGATTCCACACATACTTTATATATCATGAGCCACAATATAGCCCACAGAAAACTGCTATGTGAGTGAAGTCACAGGGAAAAGCATTACACAGTCCTATCATCATACCCCGGAGGCAGGAGTGAGGCAGCTCTCTGGCAGCCCACATATCCACGCATGCTGTATTGCATGAATGGACACTGAGAATGCCATGGGATGGGTCACTTTTAGAAAGCAAAGAATCACAGCTGATTTTTTCAAATAAAATTCATAGTCAATTGAAAGATTGGTTCATTACAAATTCCTTTTAAGTATTACTAATAATAAGCTGGGGAAGATTGCAAGTAGATAAAACTCATAGTTATAACTACTTATAAAAATGTCTTATTAAAAATGAAAACACAGACACAAATTTAAAACTGGACAGAAGACTAGGTGAAGAGGAAGCCAGCCTGCCCATCCTAAACCCCCAGGGCCTCCCTCAGCGGCTGCTCCTCTGAGTTTTTCTGAGGCTCTACCTGCCTCCCCAATAGGAAGTGGACTGGACTCCACGTCTGCAGATTTCTGCAGATTCCCTGTCTTTCATAATGACTGATGTCTCATAGAATCGACCAAGAGGCAAGTTGGGCATGGATTCCTCATTTACAGTGGTGTCTTTTGTTAAATATGCAAAGTAAGATTGGTCATGTTTTAATCCCACAAAGGTTTTCCTGTATGTGTATCTGCAATACTAAGTACAGTCAGACTCCTGTTTGTCTTATTGACAAGTCTTTAATAAAATTTATTAGCCACTTCCTAATTTGTTAATCAAATGAATACATCATTGTGTATATAGATATATGAAAAAATATGTTGATCTTACATACTTGTCCTAAGAAAATGTTTCCAAATTCCCCATCTTAAGATAATGTAACATATTATTCACATATTATCTACTTGCCATTTTATGTATTGATTAATAATTTCAGTGACTTACATTGCTCCTATGGCAAATTTTAGTCAACGTTGAAAATACAACAATCATCAAGGAATATTCCATCTAATTTTCTTTCTTACAAATTCAATACAGAAAAACAAATTCATACCATGATTTTATTCACATACTCATTAGCAAATGTTTTTATATGAAAAAATCTTTGAGGATACACACACTCACACACACACACACACAAACACAAATTGAGATTCAGAAAACTTATTGAATTTTTTTATCAATATTTCCAGGTAAAAGATGAGGAGTAAGTGGCTGGAACTGTGGCTTTACAGTTATGGCACTCGCCTGGCATGCACAAGTACACAAGTTCAAACCCCAGCACCCACGTACACAACTAAGGGTCAAAGCAATGAAAGCCATGTGAAAAACTCAATAACTTAATAAAAATGTATTCTCTTTGTCTCTCTCATTCTCTCTCTCTCTCTGTGTCTCTTTGTCTCTCACACTGTTCTTCTCTCAAAAAAAATGAAGAGTAAAGTCAGGATTTCAAGACTCCATCAATTTATCCACTTGATCTCCAATGTTTCACAATAAGAAAAGTGTTACAGTATATCATGAACCTGCATATAATCATAACGAGATGACAATCTCTAAATGATTGTTCACAAATAATGATAAAAAGCAGTATTGAAAGCCTTCCTTATCTTGACAAGGACTTACTATCACTAGTTGAGGGGGCAGAAATTAATGGCCTATTTAATAGTTAAAAGACATCCTTATCTTTGGGCTTCTTTGAAAATTTAGAGGCAAAGGATTAAAAGCAGTAGCAAAATGACCATCAATAAAACAAAATAAAGAAAATTAAAAGCAGCACTCATGCTAAATATGTCATTTCCCAAAACTCACTGGAAAATTAGGAAATAGTTTCTTAGAAGCATGGTGGGCATTTTAAGAGACAAAAATCTCATAAAGCTAATCCAGA
This sequence comes from Aplodontia rufa, assembly GCA_004027875.1. Lineage (NCBI taxonomy): Eukaryota > Metazoa > Chordata > Mammalia > Rodentia > Aplodontiidae > Aplodontia > Aplodontia rufa. The sequence continues at coordinate 9,117 of PVKS010006425.1, forward strand.
AGTGTCCCAAGTCCTTGATATATATTACTAAGAAAGGACGGAGAGAATGCCAAACTTTATCAAACTAGCAACCTCTACCCCTTTCTGACTGGAGCAGGAACAATTGATATTGCTGAAATAAAATTGCAGTTCTACCTAGGAGGTGGAATATATTTATAGGGACACAGATGGTGTTTTAATCTCATTTTCCTATTGAATAGTATGGCATTGAAAGTGAGAAGACTGTATGAAAAATGAAATACTGGCTAGAGAGAGGGTGTTGAAGATCTGAATTTGGTTTGGGAGACTTGGCAGGGAATGGACACTCCTCGCATGGCCCAGAAGCGTGAGTCTGGCAGGAGCTGGTGATCTGATTAAAAGTATTTTTCAGTAAAATGTGGAAAAAAAGAGAAGTGTAAAATTTCAAATGAAGGTGTTTCATGGTTAAGAATCAGAATGATGTAGGGATGGCCTATTAAATCGTTTTTAAAAATTCTTTGAAGATTGTGAAGGGATAACTAATTTCATATACTTACATGATGCCGAATATGAGGATTGTAGCACTTTCTCAATTAAATAATATCAACTGAATAAAAATATGAAACAGTGTTTTTCAGACCAGCTGAAAGCAAGTCCATGAAAGCAGCAAGAGCTTTAACATGCTAAGTGAATGCGTATGTTGACATATATATATATATATATACATATATATATATATATGCATCTGTTTGAGTGTTTCTGCGTGGAAATCTGTGCCAAAGAATCAACAGAGGTCTTGTTAATAGAGTTAATTAACCTGATACATGTTAGCCATAGCATTTTATTCTCTTTGTCTCAACCTAATTTTCCAACATATTCTGTGTGGGATGTTTTACTTCCACCTCTGCTATTTACCAATAATGGGACTATAGATATATATTTTGCCCTATAAGAAAAGGAGTTTTATAAACAAGTTTTAGCTCCTGCCTTACAGAAAGATCACACTATATTTTTTTTAATTTCTAAGATTCAGTGCTTATGTATATATACAATACATATAGTAATGGATATTCCATTATTGTTATTAAAAGGGTTAAGTAAAAATATTTTATGCAATCCAGCACTTATCATTCCCTATAGCTGCTCCATTTTCTTACACTAAAACAGGCCTAGCTACAAGTGTGTAAGTTAGTCTTGACTATGTTCTTGTAGTCATCAAGTATGTTTATCTATTTCCTAATCTAATATTCTTTCTCTAAGTCCAAATCATTGCATTGCCAATACTACAAAACTAAATGTGAGATTCTAACTCAAGCTGGAGAATGCTGTGCATTTCATCCTATATCCCACAGTGATGGTTCAGAAATACTCACCAGCCCCGTGTTGCGTAAATGAAAGATAATTCCTGGTCTCTTCAGAAAAGATCAGGGAAGCCTTCCTTCTTTAATTTCACTATATTAATCAGGATTATCTACTATGATCTTTGCACCTCATGGAATATGAGTGTTTAAAAATGAAATCACTCACAGGAAAATTGAACTCAGAGATGGTGGTTGGACCACAATTCTTTGACTTTTGAATTATGTCTACCTTGCTCATGGTATTCCTAAACATATTCTCTCCATAATCACCGCTTTTATTTCTCTTCACTCTTTCTTTGTCCTCAAATATCAGAACCTTCCCTTAATATTCCCTGTCTCTCTCTTTCCACACACACACACAGACACACACACACACACACACACACACACACATTTTTACAGAAGCTCACACACAATCTTTACAAATTTCTCCCTGTATTGCTTCATGTTGAAGTTCTCTGTGACTGTCCTTTTATGATCATAGTGTGTCAAGATTTGTGGATATTTCTGATTCCCACATAGGTCTATTATGATTTTGAAGGTAGGGATACTACAGTATTCATTTTATTCTCTTAGAGCTTTACTTTATGAAAAGGCAAAAGACAAGCATTCATTAGTTTCATTTGAAATCATTTCTATGCATCATGTATTCATTGAAAGAAAAATTTTGTGAAGCTGTTTCTCAAGTGTATTTTTAGACGATGACAGAAATTTTGAAATGTGCTACAAATGTTTCACTTTTGATTCAATATCAAAAATGGGGGTAAATTTTATTTCATCTTTTGCAATATAGTTCACATGAATAAATTCAACAGCAAGTAGTTTTTGAACATTTAGTATAAAAAGAGGCTCTGTATTATATACTTTCATTTAATTATTTAAATAAATGTATGATACAGATGTAATATAATATTTCTTTCAGAAAAAATAAGTTGGAAAAGTAAATTTAAAAAGATCACACCAGGGCTGGAGCTGTGGCTCAGCAGTATGGCACTTGCCCAGCATGCACAATATGCGAGTTCCAATCTCAGCAAGGAAGTCTCAGAGCAATGACAGCCACATGAAAAACTGAAAAAAAAAAAAAAAAAAAGAAAGAGAGATCACACCATTAGTTAATTAGTTAGGAACAAGCATAAGACTGGAATTCAGGCACTCTCCCAGTCATTGATTAAGTATGCAATGCCACATGCCTTGAGTAAGTACCAATGAGGTTAAGTTGTATATACTTGACACAGATTTTTTATTTATAAATAAATTTTGTAGGACCTCTAGAGTTTTGATTGAACCCATTCGAGTGGAATGTGAGTTTGACTGTATCACATCAGCTACCACATTTCACCATCCCCAGAAGGCATCAAACGAACTGTGGTGTGTATTGGCCTTCCCACACTAAAGTTTTAATACTCCATGAACCTTTCTCCAGCTAAAAAAATATCTAATTTATCATTTCGCATGTCAGGTTTTTCATTCTTTAAAAATGGGTATGTTACCATAAAGCTGTGGGACTGAGCAATCAAATTAGGATTTTATGTCTATAAACTAATTGTTAAATGTCATTAATTAGCACTTTTTCTAAATAGTGAAAATAATAAAAATAATGGAATATAATTGGCAGAAATAAAAGCAACTGCCTTGGAGACATGAGAAATTAGTAGAACTCTAATAGTTGTTGCTCTTAGGAGTTTGGATTTTTATTTTTTTAAAGAGAGAAGGAAAGTGAGAGAGGGAGACAGAGAGAAAGAGGGAAGGTCAATTTTATTTAGTTTTTCATGTGGCTTTCCTTGCTCTAACACTTGGTTGTGTACGTGGTGCTTGGGTTTGAAGTTGTGTCCCTGTGCATGCCAGGCAAGTGCTGCAACTCCAAGCCACTACTCCAGACCAGGACATCAGATTCTTATATATACTTAAAATTGGAATAGTGTCCCTACTTCAATCAAGTGTCCTGAGAATGGATATTAATAAACATGTTTTTAACCATTAGCTTAATATAAATCAGAAAATTGCAATGGATTTTCTGTACGAGTCTCTCCATTAGTTTTATCTTTCATTAAATGGAGAAAAGAAAGCATATTGAAACATTATTAAGAAGAAGATCACGTGCAGTGCTTCCGGCCTATAATTCCAGCTACTGGGGAGGCTGAAGCAGTAAGATCTTAAATTCAAGGTCAGTCTGGGAAGCTTAGTGAGACCCTGTCTCAAAAAAAAAAAAAAAAAAAAAAAAAAAAAAAAAAAAAAAGAAAGAAAGAAAGAAAAGGAAGAAAGGAAACAGGCTTGGGTACAGCTTAGTGGACAAATGACTCTGGATTCAATTTCCAGTACTATTTAAAAAATGAGGAGGAAGAGAAGGAAGAAGAAATGAAGAGAATTAATGGATTTTGGGTGTACAGGCAGTGATGTAGAATTAAAAATTCTAAAAATTTGACCTGAAGCACAAGTCTGTTAAAATTTGGAAATAAGCAGAAAACCATCACATGAACACAGATTTAAAAGAGTATTCAAAGGGTATTCAATGTAGTAAAGTCATTAAGGGAAGTAGTGATTGAGATTTGATTCTCTGATAGTCCTTTCAACTGCAGTTAAGATCTCTGGGATGACATTGAGGTGTCTGTTGTAGTCATCGCTTACCTTCAAATCCCCAGGGGCTTGCCTGCTTCTTGCCCATAGCTGGCTTCATGAGGATGTGCTAAATGAAAATGTTGGCCAGTCGTTATGTAGCAAAGCAGCAGAGTTCAGTGGGATTAGACTGTTTTTTTATTAAATGATGATTTAGGTAACTTTGTGAAAAATTAAGTTGATGATATTAGGGTTCTCTTATAATTAGTTTTTTCATATATAAGATGTGGCAACTGTTAACAAATTCACTGTTGATGTTGTGCACAGAAAATAAGAACAACAAAAACAATTAAAAATTGCAGCTAAAATATTAAACTGCTATTCTTCTTCCTCATCATTACTTTTAGTACCATGAAATCAAAAAGATGTTATCTGAATGCTTTAAGCATATTGAAACATACTCACTTATTCATGCACTTTTATTTATTCAAGACTCTTTCCCTTACACTTGCACAATATTTGACTGCCAGAGGGATTATAAATACAAACATGCACTATGGTATTTTTTCTTTGTAATTCACACAGCCAAATAGTTTACATAATTAATTATTCATTTCAATGCAATTGAGCATGAATGTGAAGCTAAAAGGAAATAGGAATAAAATTGTATTGTTAACTTACTCATGAACACAAGGTTCAGGCCCTTACCAAATAATACTTGGTACAGTAAGTTAACTCTCAGTCAGTAAAACTTCTTCAAATGGCTAGGGCAAGGATAAATTGCTTTAAATACGAACATAGGTGCAGAGACTTCTAATAAAATATCTTGACGCAATAATGTTCAAAATCTGCTGATCTCAATTGAATAGAAAGACTGCCCAATTTATATTTCATTCTCAAGTTGATTGAGTCTCCCATTTATGTCATAGACTCATGATAGAAAAACCCCATTAGCTTTCATACGTATTCATATGACTACTTATTCTATGTAATTGCATATGAAGAACACTCATAAATACTTAGACACATTAATTATAGAACATTATTAACTGAGGATGAAGACTTGCTTTTTGGACCTATATGAGTCCATAATAAATTAGAAGTAATAAATTTCTTACTGGATTTTGAAAATGAAAAAAATTACAAAATAAAATTTCAACAACCTTATATCATTAAGAATTAATTTTAAATTATATTGAAATATTGCACTAAATCTTTTATATATATTAAGTAGGTATTGAAACAATTAAATTCTTTATTCTGGATTTCATAGATTGAATAACCTCAAGCAAACATTAATATTTAGGTCATTTTTAAAAAGAGTCATAATTTATTAACAATATACAATTACTCAGGAGAGTGATAGTCCTTATAGCACTTATAATTTTTCAAATAACTATGATTAAAATTGAAAAATGAAACTAAAAAAGGGCCTTTATTTAATTTCTTAATCTTTGCTTTATATGACCCAATATTATATTGTCTAAAGTCCTGTTTGCCATGATTATTTATAAGATAATATTTATAATATGAACAGCCTTACATAGATTCAAAACAATTAGATTTATTTGATCAAATTGATACCTGGCAATTCTCTAAGTTAGATAATTTCAATATTTAAAATCTCTCTCCAAAACTAGTAATCAAGGACTCCAGTTGAATTATAAGTGTGGTATATTCTTATGTTTTCTTCAACTTCTTAAGCAATTAGGTCTTTCATTTTATTTTTGAGAGAGGAATATATACAGACTCTACATTCTGGTCCCCAGGAAGATAGTGCCAAGCTCCCACAGGCTGCTGGCTCCTTTTCTCAAAATCAATAGCAAAGAGAATCTAGCAGCAAGAGAGAAAATAAACATGAATTCTAGGAAATCAGGTAGCATCCAAAAACTTGAAAATACTCTTGAGTATATTAAAAACTGTTGTGAATTAGCATGTGTATGGGAATTGAGATACTGCAGCCCAGATCAAAGGATTTCTTTGGAATATTTAACAATGAATTGGAGGAATACTTTTTCAAATGTTTCCCTTGCCCCTTCTCCATGTTCCCTTTGACAAGCCTGGATGGTTTCCTCCAGGTAATATCAGTGCAGCACAGAATCTGTGCTTGGATGACAAATTGAAGACGCCTACCCTCAGACGTTCACTGTCACAGATCCTTATGTAAAGCTGCAGGGCAGCTGGAATTTACATCCTGGAGCATTCTTCCTGTTAGTGCTGCTTCGAAGTGCTTAAAGGTTAAACCAGCCCTAGGAGGTTCTCTTCATCCTCCTGGTCTTTCCAACAGAAGGGAAAGAAAGTCTCACCTCTTCCCCCATAAACTGTTAGAGATGGCATTCCTCCTAGAAGTTACCTCCATCCTACAGGTGGAATTCAGTCACCTTGTTGTGCACATGGCCACACAAGAGTCCTGAGAGAAGCAGCAGAATGCAGCATGTATACAAACACATATGTACAGAGATATATGTGTATCTTATTTTTTGAGTGAACATATGCCCTATAAAAAAGGAGGGCTTAATTCATGTCAGAACCTCTTCAACTTATCTCCTTATAGCATATTACACGTACAATAGTGTATTAAGTACTGCAGGAAAAGATGGTTCATCAATGAGAAGAATAAGGTATGTCCCACAAAGCCACTGTCAGTGGCAAATTCCAGGTCACATATGGTAGTAGAGACGTTTTATCAAGACAGTCCTTTTATTGGCTCAAATAGCTGTAACTACTTTCATTTTCTGGGAGATTTTTCTTATATCTTTCTTGAATGGTCACATCTGAGCCAGCATTTGGAGATCATGCATTTCACAGCCCGGTTTATGCAGATGCTAGTTTAGCAGCCTGACTTACAAAATGCTACAAATAAGGTCTGAAGAATGTGTTCATATCACGGATTAAACTCAAAAGTCTGTCTTATCTGTAGCCAATGCATTGTGAATAGCACACACACACACTCAAATGAGGCATATGTTGCCAATGTTTGAAAACCATAATCTGTTTGAACTATGAAATCACACCCATGTTCAATGAACAAGTGAAGTTTTAACACATGGCTTTGATATTTCATTTTTTTATCTAACTTGTTAATGAAAAGAAAATACCGACTAAATTTCATGCCAAATATTAATCAGTGGAACCATAGATTTTCTAATGAAGGAATTCAGAATGTATTACCCAAAAATATACCACTCTGCTTTATTGACCGTTCTGAGGTCAGCATGAAGAGCTTAGAATGGTAGATGCAAGTAAACTTTCTGATTTTCCTTCTTTCTTAAAAAGCAGAAAATGAAATACCATATGAAAGATTTTTTTTCACTACACTGGTAGAAAAAATTCTGATTACTAAGAAAGGAGGTTGAGACTGAGGAAAATCTGTACAAATAAAACTTGCTAAACTTACCCTTAACTTCTAAGTCCCTTCTCGACCCAATTAACTCTCTTGGCCTAAGGCTCCCTTACCTTGTCAATTTTTTGCAATGATTTTTTTTCCTGTTGTTGCTGTTTTTACTTTTTTTGCCCATTTAGTGTGACAGTGTACAAGTCTGGTATTGAGTCTTCCTCTTTGTATGGAGGCTCTCGGGCCATATCAAATCTATATTAAATAAATGCATGTATCTTTTTATTGATTTGATATTATTTTAATGGTCAGATCCAGCTGAAAATCTCTTAACAGGTCATAGACAATATTTTGCATTTTCTACACTGTACCCATGACACTTATTGAATCAACAGCGTTCAGTATGAATCAAAAGACTTATAATTCTTAATGCAGTACATTTTATTATTGTTTGTAAGTTTTATACTATATATATAACCTTAATATCAGTAGCATTTATAATAAATATGTATGTGTATGTATGAGGAGCTTTTCAACATACCACTGGCCATCAAATGAGCATATGAAGCTCTTTTATGCATTTCGATTTATGAATTATGCACAATTAATACTGATGCAAAATATATCTATGAAAGTTTTTAGATAAATGCATATGTATATTCATGTTATAAACTTGAATAAGCATATCTTTGTTTTTTTCACATGTTAATTTTATTAGAAATATATGTAAAAAGAGAACACATGCATATATGTGATTATATTTTAGGACAGGTTTTATTCGACTAATGTTTAGAGGAAAATATTGAAGGGAGTTCAATATTCAACTATATTTTTGAAATATTTAAGATAAGCAATGAGTGTTTAAAGATCTAACATATTGTTTCTTTTATTTTTTGTATGTCCAAAGTATTTCATCACTTTAAAAAGTTAAAAAAGGAACCTGTGTCCCTGGTAATATATTTGAGTTACTTGCTTATATTAAATAAAAAATAGTTTTATATTTAGCAAAAGTGGTGAAAATTCAAAAAATAATAATTTAAATCATATTTTTTTCTAAGAAAAAAAAGAAAAAAATCCACTGCTAATATTATATGCACTTTGACTTTTTTGCATGTATATGTCCTTAGTCTAAGTCACTATTTTTTCTTTCCTAGGGAACTAAGTTCTTTTCCCAATGTTCTTGGCTCCTTCAGTTTTTGCCCTTCCCCTGTGCACATGCAGCAATCAGAACACACTTTCTCAAGGATCAACCAAATCACAGCGTGCCTCTATTGAAAACATTTCAGTAGGCACTAGGACTCTGATGGGGCTCACAAATATTGTAAGCTGGGTAATATGAGAGGAAGTTATAGGGAAAAGTTTAAGAACAGGAGCAAAAGAAAGTTCAGAACCCAGATATAGAACACCAAGGCTAAGAGAGAAAGAGAAACAGAGAGATGGAAAAACAGAGATAGAGAGAAAATGTGTGGAGAAATCCCTGGCCAAGAACACTCCTTTTTATAAGATTGACAGAGCCATACAAGAGCAAGATATAAGGGAGTTGGAGGATGGAATGGCTTTTCATTTCTCATTCTCTGTTGCTTTTTCCAATATAATTTTTTGTTGACAACTCGAACTCTTTGAAGAAAGATAATCTATTGATATGACCAATAAGAGTCAATGTCAGTCATACAACACAGGGCAGAAAATGTAGTGACAAACAGAAAATACTCTTCTTATTCTTCATATTTTGTCTGACAGAAAACATTCTTGTTCTTTGAATGTAGGTCTTGTACTGACAACAAAAAAGGATAGGTGGATCTATTTGCTTCCATGTACAATGGGGAGTTGGTAAATGGATCGCATTCTCAACTGAAGTCGAAACTTTTAATCAACGTTGATATCCGTAATAAAAATGGTAAAGAAAAAGGGAAAACAATGTATAGACTAACATAAAAGATAACTATTTCTGCTGATTATAAGTATGAAATTGGTATTCACAGCTTCTTTTTCTACCATAAACTATGCTTACTTTATCCTAAGAATTTAGGAAGAAACTGATTCTTTGTCTGGCTAAACGACCAAACTTGCTATCATTTCTGAGTGCTTGCTAGAATAATCTTTCATCGTTTCAGTTATCTGAACTAATAAGAAACTTTGGGCAAAAAGCTATAGGAAATGCACTAGTGATGCCCTGGTTTCCAGCCCTGGTCATCTAGGTACCAAGGTGGAGCAAAGCACCTGATTTGTTACTTGAGATTTTTCACCAACCAGCCCCCTAGTTTCTCTGTTCCTCTATTTGTTGATTCAGTGGTGTGAGCAGCCAGGAAGTTATCTCAGTTTCCAAATGACTGCTGCCATTGCTATATTCCATGGTGGAAGCATTTCTCCCTTACATAGTGGAACCTGCACACCTGTAATGCATAGCAGATTTCTTGATAGAATAGGAAGAAGGGCTATTCCTTCCTTATTCATGGATTGTGGATCTATATTTCTGGCTTTGGACGAGAAAGCACCATATTTTGCCTACTGGATTTGTTATAAACTGAATTATTTAGGAAAATCCTGCAATTTTTGTAGGGAGTTGTCTGCCAGCTGGCATTGAAATTGAGCATTCTGTGGGTCATAACATAATTCTGTCAAACCAGCTGCTTTTATATTATGGAGCGCATGCTAAAATGATTCTGTGAGTCTGATCTTTTATCTGTACCCCTTTGTCAAACAATCTGTTCCTTTACCAGACATGATGTTAAATGGGAAAGAATGGCAATGGTATGACCTCTGGCAAAAGTCCTATGGGCAGAAATATCTTTCCCCTAATGCGGGGGAAAGTCATTATCTTCTTCATGACAGAAAAGTCCTAAGTAACAAGGACAGTTATTTATTTTTCCTGTTGGACAGACTCCTAAATAAATGGCCACATATTGGTCTAGAGAAGGTGTAATAAATGAAGTTATGGCCCTGTCATAATCTTCTATTTAAAAAATACCCAGTCCTGTTTGGATATATCTTTGCATATAAACTGAACTAGATCTAGACAATGAGTATAGGTGACATAGTTCCTATAACTAGCCTTGGTTACTTCTTTGTTCATATAAGTTAAGCATCATCTTACTAAGTTATCCATCTGTTATATTTTCAGGAGCTTTTTGATCCGTTTTTCATTAACATTGATAGAGCACAGGGCCACAGACCAATATCACAACTGCAACCGTGCACATTTAAATTCACTATTTTGCTTTACCAATGGACAGCTTATTGCAGGAATCATGGTCCATCTCAACACATAGAGTGTCAGCTGATATTAAATGATGTGGCAGAGTACTAAAGGTTAGTAGTAGTCTATTTCAGATTAAATACTAGAAAGAAAGAGGGATTTGATTACTGTATGTGATTGAGTGTATGCCTCTGAGTGAACGGAGCATTTATGTGTGTGTGTGTTTGTATATCAAAATGTTTTCATCATAGTCATCTTTACATGTATACACAAATACACATAGATTTCCAGAGGAACGCATTTTGTGTTTGTGTAGGTTACATAGTGATGTCTTTTTCTCTAGTTGTTTTCAGTCACTACTGCAATGACTATAGACTCGTCTCATTTGTGAATTCTTTTGTTTCTTGTTCCATCATGGTTATAAAGACTCTTCCTGATGTTCTGTGAAATTACTCCTGTCTGATAGAACACCCTGTATACTAGCTATTTCTTCCTGTTGCCAACTGAATTGTTTAAGGGACTCTTATCTTCCTTAAAAAATCATTCCTGGGCTGGAGCGGTGGCTCAGCGGTTATGGCACTTGCCTGGCAAGTGCGAGGACCCGGGTTCAAACCCCAGCACCACATACACAACCAAGTGTCTGAGGAATGAAAGTCACATGAAAAACTAAATAAAGATTGCTTCTCTCTTTCTCTCTCTCTCTGTCCCCTCTTTCTTTAAAAAAAAAAAATCATTCCTTTGGTTTAACGGCAGCTGAGATCAGCCTGCAGGACTTTAATTTGTTGACCTCAGATACACTTGGTTTTCAAGGTTTAAGATTCTGTTGTGCTTTTAAATTATTTAACAGGACAATGGATTCTAGCAATTGAAGTAAATTAATTTAAGCATCATCAAAACATAACTACTATAATTGTTTAACTTTTTTCAATATCAGAGCCAAATCCTGTACAATGTTTTGAGTTGTATTGTTGCATTATGGTAGTAAAGAAAACATAGCGTAAACATTGCATATGAAAAGTGAATCATTTATTCTTTTTGTGATCTCTCTCAATATGTGATTCTTTCCTCATTTTGGACATTTTTAATATCATTTTAAAAGAGGAAAACATATGACACTAATTTTTGATATATGAAAGCCTCTAACAATTGTCCATAGTACACAAGTCAGATGTAAGTGCTATAGATAAAAAGCAGTGTTCTATATCAAATGATGCGCACTCCGAGCACAGAAAGAACTGGATATATAAGCAATGATTATTGCTATGAGACCAAATCAATTACTGGTATCTGAATATGGGAAATAATTTTGAGTGGATATAAATAACACCTTCAAATCAGGCTTTACAATCTCTGAAGGAAATAATCTGGCTGCTGTCTTCAAGGATTGCTCCAATTTCTGCTCCTTGTGATGAACCATTTCCTATTGACAATTCTATATTTTTTCAGTGGAAATATTTCCTTGATTCGGAATGAATGTAAAAGGCAAATTTTAAAGTTGAGGCTTGAAGTTAATAATTTATGTATCAGAAGGGATCTGCAGAAGAAAAAAATACCTTCTGACTGGTGAAAAGAAGAGCTAATAAATTTGCCATCAGACTTTCAAGGCAGGTGACAAATATGGAGATTACTTGGATTTAAGGCAGAAACTATAGTCTGAGAGAAACACAAGGGAGTTTTCTTAAGTGACAGAAGAAGGTTGTACAAAATGAAGAATAATATGGAGACGGTGTACAAAAACCACTGAGAGAACCCAAGTGATCATAGTGAAGCAAAAAAATGTGATCATAAATATAATACCTAATAGTCAAAGGGCAATAAGCAGGTTGATTTCTCAGAAAGTTATTCTGTTATTTGGGTGTTGACTGTCTGCTTAGTCCTATCATCTGCTTGATATGAGAATGTCAGGTCTTCTCTCATCTTCTGTTTACTTCTATAGTATATCCATAATTATTCAACCTAAAATGTCCCACAGGAGCAGATCAACAGTCCAGAGAAAGCAGGGATAAATTTTAATAGAGACACATAAATCTAAGGATGAGTATACTTATGTTTTGTTTATGGTAGCTGCTAATGGTACAGTTAAAGGGTCATCTCCAGTAACCTTCGCAGGTTTTCCCTGATGTCTCTGAAAGGAGATAGGCTTCCATGTTCTAGGACATGAAAGACTTCTTAGGTAGATAATTTGGAAAGGCTGATAATATCTGTTGGTGAATGCATTATGCCTTTTGCACTATTTAGTGACATTACCATACAAGAAATAACATGAACCAGAGTTGTAGTTCCAAAAACATAGTACCAGAGGGAGTGAACCAGAAATTCTATACAATATCTGACATAAAGTTGTCTTCTCTGAGCACATCCAAGGCCCTGGGTTTGATCCCTAGAACCACAGGGAAAAAGTATCACTTTCAGAAAAGAAAAAATGAACAAATTCCCCTTTCTTCTCAGTTCTAAACAACTGTTGATTGTTTGCAGTATACACACACACACACACACACACACACATTTACAGTTATAAATCTTTGTATTTATAAATATAAATAAATTTATTTAGAATATTTATATACACATGTGTTTGCATCTATGCATCTTAAAGTATACAATATATATGAAAGGTTCAAACTAGTACATCATAATAGTTACATAGATTGTATTCCATGTGGAAGTTAATTCAAGGAGTTTCAGCCCACATGATACTACATTTTCCTGTTTTATATAAGTGGATTCAAAAGGAATAATAGTATCACATTCTTTCCTTTATGGAGCATACTCTTTAAAAAAAGAGAGAGAGACAAAAGGAGAGAAACAATTTTTATTTAGTTTTTCTTTATTCATTGCTCCAAGACTTGGTTGTGTATGTGGGGCTGGGGTTTAGAACTCCTCTACTCAAGCGCTATAATCACACAGCCACCGCTCCAGCCCCTGAAGCTTACTCTATTGAAGTATTTCTCTATGAGTGCCTGTGTGTTGTGTTTATGTTTTTTAAGCCTCAGGAAGCAAAAATCATTCTTTTCACTTTCATCTCATCAATGAAAAATGTTGCAAAACATGAAGATATCAGTGAAAAATATTTCATTAAAAATGATGTAGTGCTTAGTTCGTATAAAGCCACTATCACATTAAGGACATGTTTTGAGAATCTCTGCTTTTGACACAACACGTAATCTAGGTGGAAATATATACATGAAAGATCAGCACCAGTTTTCACCTCTACTTTATGAGTTATTTTAGTTTTGAGACTTTTTTCTAGCATGGAATATTTGCTAATGTTAATCAGATACACTCACACACACAATTGTACACAATGTGTGAACAATGAAAAATGGAATACTAGTTTTAAAAAATTACTTTTTAAAATATTGACACAAAGATGTTCCCTGGAATACATCATATATACAATAGTAACATGAAAAGAAAGGAGAATTTAGATAATAAAGTGAATCAGATAGACATATTTTTCGGAGAAATTAAAATGTTAGTATTTCAATGCTTCAGTTATTTCTATCAATTACGGATGATTTCTTTTAAATCAGTTAATCAAATTCATGAAATAATTCAATCTCCTACACCTATCTTTTTTTTCAAAATAAGAAAATCTGGGGAAATTTTTAACAATATAATAGAAATTTTTAATTTTTCTGATGAAGATATTTTAGTAGAAAATTTTAAATTTTGAACATATTCAAAAACTGATAGCCTAAAAAAATAAAAGTATGGAGAATATTGAAATTTTGGCATTTATTGAAACCTGCCATTTGATGAGAAAGAAATCATTAAGAAGTAAATTTTATAAAACACATTTTTCAATTAGTGATGAGAAAAGATAAATGGGCTACTCTTGCCATACACTATATCAAACATACATGTACAAATTAATTTTGAAATGTCATCGTCAAATTTTTAGAAACTAAGGTTTGAAAAAAGAAATTATAATATTATGTATTACTGCAACATGACAATATACAAGTGTATGACTTTTCATTATTTCCAGAAAAAAACTGAATAATGTAATCCTTACCTTTTTTACTATAATTTTCACTATATTTTTATTTATGTATTCACAGTTATAATGGTATTATTATGTGTATGGACTTTTGCAAAATAGCATGTTCACTATGTATTATTTGCATATTACTGCTTCCATTTCATAATGATAAAATAATTTTGTTTTGAGATTCATTTGTTTTTAAATCAGGAAATTAAGAATCATTTCTACTATATATGCTACTGATCATAAAGCTTTGTTCAGTTAACAGTAAGTTTCTTTATATTTATTTTTCTAGAGTAGAGTATCAAAAATAGAAACTTGATTAAATTATATTACAAGTTTCTGAAAGTTGAAAATTTTTGGTACTCTGGATCTTGAATGTTCAGCCACACTTAGATATCTACAAGATTTTGTTTTGGTATTTGAGCAGGGAAAATTTTGGACATATTATAATCTCTTTGGATTAAATATTTTCTTGAGACATACCATATTCCAAATAATCATATTTTCCTGGGAGAATTTCAATGTCTCTGTAAGTTAGGATTTTAATCAAAAGAGTCACTTAGAGAATTTATCAGGTGGTTGGAGGAATAGCATCAGCTAATTTATGTGTAGCGCTAAGAAAGAGTCACATGTGAATATTAAATTCTTAAATCTTGATTGGGCATTTAATAGAATAACAAGGGATGGAGTAAACCACCAGGATATATCAGTACAGAAATGTCATTGATTACTCCAATTGAAGGAAAAATATTGATTGAGTAGGTCTAAGTGAACACTAAGGAAGGAAGAACAAAATTCCACTTGTCAACCAGGGAAGGATGGCCAGCAGAATTATTGAAGGCAAAATTATGTTTGACTTAGGGCCTCCAGGAAGAAAAATATCACAAGCATGTTTGATAACACAGAAACTCAGGAAACTTTTGACAGTCACTATCAAGGATCTGAAATACCCAGTGAAAAGAATTTTAAGTCTCTTTGCTATGAAATTTTCCATAACAGGCTTCAGTCCTTGCTCAGTTTTGGGTAGAGTTGATGTAGTAAGGTTTCCTGGATGAAAGAGGCCTGATGTATTTCTAAGGCGTATTTCTGAAGAGCTTTTGACTTCAGCAGAAAATCTCCAGAGAAGTTTCTCCCTATTAAGTTTTCTGGAGTGGTATTGCAGAGGGGTAACACATGTTGACTAGAAAGAGGACCAAGAGTTACAGGCAGAGTTTTCTAAGAGGATCATTCAAGAGGCACCTTAAAGCTCTACTTCCTGAAGTAAGCTTACAACTTACATTGAGCTGTCCAAAACAGGTAGGACCAGAGATCTTATTTATGTGCCCAAGAAAGTCATTCATCCTCATTCTCCCACAGTTCACAGTCTTTGGGCACTACTGTCCTTCTTGGAATGCATCCACATTACCTCCAAGAAAGGCTTGTGTTGTTTTCAGGATGTAATAGTGTTCCATTGCTAATTTTATTCATGATATTAACAAGTGATCCTGTTGAAAAGATTGTTTATTTATTTATTTAGTTAGTATTGCCATTATCCATTAAGTAATAAGCATATCCATCAAGTTGTAAGCCTATAATTTTGATGAATATTTTCTTGGAAAAAAAAGACGTGTTTTTCCTGATGTGAAGTGGTATTATTCAGCCAACTGCTGTAATTCCTGTGGTGAAGCAATCTGCCAGCTTAACTTTTGTTTACGTACCTGAACTTAGGTTTCTGGTTTTAAGCCATCAACAAAGGAATAGCGTCATGGAAACATCAGCATGGCTTTAGGCCATCCCTAGGGAGTGTCTAAAGGTAACTATTAATTCAAGGTTATTATTAATTCTTGCTGTTTTCAGCCCAATTTATTTTTATCAGGACAAGCAAACAGGCGTCTTATCTCATGTGCTCTCAGATATACTAATTCAGTAAAGTCCATTTTGCTGTCTTCAAGTGGTGTCAGTGGTGGAGTTACCAGTTGAGGGTCCTTGTTGGCTGTTTTAGATTTCTTAGCTGAATCTTCTTATAAACTCTACCTCAAAAGCTCTGGGAGCAGAGACCACCAAGAACACATTAAATAAATTAGACACATTACCCTGATGCTGCAGTGGGAAATGTATCAGAGGAAATGCAAGGCTTCCTGGCTCGAAGGATTTGGGGAAGGGCATCCATTGCCTGTTAAGCTATCTTAATAATATTTATGTGGAAGGTGGGAGGGACCAGACCAGAATAAGCATTTTCAATTGGAAAGAAGGAGAAGTAAAACATGTGAGTCACAAGAGGAAGATGTTTGGTTATTTTGTGATTGCAGTGTACTTGTATTTGTGCATGATTAGTGTGCATCGTGTGGTCTTCTTCTGCTCTTGATTTTTGCAATCATGGATTAATGTTGCCTTATGGATAGTCTTAACATTGCTGATATTCCTCAAAGAATATATTTGCTAGCATAATAGTCAGATGCAATGAAAATCTTCATCCTCACCATAGATCACTCCTGGGCAAAACATAGGGCCTAAATTCTGTCCTGGGTCCACTTTCCCTCTGATGGTTAATGACTAACCCTGTCCACTACCACTTTGAAATTGCATTATTCTCACTGAAACTGAAAGCTATTTGTACACACCCCACGGAAACCATTATATCACATCATCCTTTCTATATTTTTCCTATAAAATTTTGTAGGTTTTTATAGGTGCCCAATACATAAGATGATGAGATGGAATACATTTCCTAAATTGCAAGATTTCATTTATAACCTAAAAGTGCAGCTGTTCACTCACTCAATCAATAATTAATTTTTCAATTTAAATTTATTTATCTGATACAAGAAAACACGAATCTGTACATATTTATGACATTATGTGACATTTTGATGCATATATATAAATAAATAATTTTAACGACTTCATGAGAGTATGTTTTCTGTGCCCTCCCATAGGGTATGGTTAAGCATGATTGATCAAAATGAATACATCAGACTTCTTCAGAAATTCCTGAGCCTCTGGTGTTCCTGTAGCTTAAACCAGGTGTTGTCATTGCTTCTAGACCACTGTAGAGTCCAGATTTTAATTAGCCAACACAGCACATTTTTCACCAGTATGCTGTGGGTGAACCAATGTATGAAATCCTCAACCCCATGTCAAATGTGTCCCAAATCAAAATTATGCTTTTTCCTTCTTTGTTTAATATTCATAAAATTTCTGCTGACATCCCTTCCCCAATTTGTACTGACACACCCTGGCATATTCTCTATGAGGGTGCATGTAGAGACCATCTCCTTCCAGAGTTAGCCCTACATCTCTGTGTCCTATGCTGGGATCTCCTCTCAGATGCTATCTCCTCCGGTGTGAGGCTAGATCAATAGCAGTGGTACAGTTGGATATTTTTCAGTGTTTGATTCCCCTCAAAACGGAACTATATTTATAAAGGAATAAAAAGCTTTTTATTAGCAGGATGGTTAGCTTGTTCAGAAGAGGTAGGAAGATGGACAGTGTCTGTTGGCAATGGAAGTTAAGAGGTTCCAGTTTCTAATCCTAATTTATATCAATTTAAATGTGACCATGCCCATTGTCCTTTATTACTAGCACATTCATCTTAATGCAAAGGACTTAGCAGGACCATTTTAAACTCACAGACAGTCCCTGAATTTGTTCCTTGGACTAAGAGGCAAGGGACTCCTTTAAAAATGTCATAGAAGATTTCTCACTTTCCATTTGTGTTTGGGAGTCAGAAACTCACAGCCTTCACTCTCTCCCTCTCTCCCTTCCTCTCTCTTTCTTACCTCAATCTCCTCTCCCCATATATACTCACAAGTGTAGTCAAAATAAATCATCCAAAACTATCATTTTTATAATGAGTTTTCCCCCAAATGATAAGTTGTTACAGGCACTTGGCCACCCCAGGCTTTTTCTCTACCTGCACTCTACTTCAAGCCACCCCTGCAGATCCTTTGAGTAACTATGATGCCACTCTGTAAGCACAATAGACTGTTAATGTCCCTTTGCTTCCTGGCAAGGGTGATATTCTGGTGCCATCCACCCATACAAACTGAAATGATTTCCAGAATTTGATTTTTTGAGAAGATACCCAACACACTCATCAAAATGAAGAATGAGAACAACTGCAGGGGAAGAAAAAGCAGGAGAAATACATTAAAATGAAAATAATGGGGGCTAGAGAGGTTGCTTCGTGGTTGCGGCGCTTGCCTGGCATGTGGGAGGATGCAAGTTCAAATCCCAGCACCACATACATGATGAAGTGTTGGAGCAACAAAAACCACATCAGAAAATAAATAAAAATTGATGCTCCCTCTCTCTCTATCTGTCCCTCTCTCTCTAAAAACAAAATGAAATTAGTGAAGTTGTGTTTTAATTTCCTCCTTAAAGGTGCAGACAGCATCTGTTTTCATCCACTCCTCTTTACAAGTCCAGAGAGCTTCTGAGCAATGAGGATGCAGACCGCAGTCCATATTGTCCAAAGGGGAAAAAGAAAGGCTACTTAGAGATCAGCATGGACGATTTTAATAATAATAATAACAATAATTAATAATAATAATAATAACAACAATAATAAAAAGCTGGAGTTGCAAAAATACAGTATGGACTCCTGGACAAAATGCTGAATAAAATCAAGAAGAAAAAGATATGGGGATTTAAAACCCTAGAATAAATAAAGGATGAAATAAGTAAGAAGATGCAGTGCACACTGCAGCAGCTACAGGCAAAGTGAAATCACACCTAAATTTGTAAAGCAAATTTCTAGAAATAGAGAATTTTATTTTTTTAAAACTTAAAAACCATTACATACAGGTACACTTTTGTGAAAAAGCAAAACATATTGAATACCTTTCAGACTGCCTGATAACATAAACTAAATATGGAGAAAAAGTACGGTGGTATTTTACCCTCCAGAGAACAATTACTATAAATTCCTTCATTAGCAGATTTATAAGCTATATTTTCTGATGGTGATATAATTTTATAAGTAGTCACTGTTATATAAGAAAAGCCACCAAAACTATTTCTATAAAAATTAGAAACATTTTCTTAAATAATCATTTTATCAAAGAAGAGAAACAAATTATAAATTATCTTATGGAAAGTCTGAAATTATCAAGGAAAAAAATAAAACCTAAAATGTTCAATTACCTAAAAAGGAAAGAAATAGAAAATGTTTCACAGAAAAGCATTAACATAAGGGATAGTATGAGCTCTGTTTCTAGAGGAAAATCATGTACTTCCACAACTTTTTTAATTTTAATAACTAGAATAAATGAATTGTCATGAGTAAGTAATAACCACCCAAATTAAGCATTTTTGGTGAAGCTTAAATTACTGAATCAGGAAATAATCTTCAACAATTAACTGTTCAGTTATTTAGCAAGTGTTCCTGTGGAACCCACCTAGTGTGACCCACTATTCTAGGCTTTGGAAAATAATTTGAGTAAGAGAGAAAAATGCTGGTGTAATGGGTTTCACATTCTAGTGAAAAGAAGCAGTCAATTATGAAAAATGAATTAGAAAAAAAATTTGATTGTCAGAAAAACAAAACCAAATGAAAAAGTAAATAAAATTGATTCTCTCTCTCTTCTAGTTCTTTTTCTCTCTCTTTAAAAAATCAGTCTTTAAAAAAAAAGTTTGCTTAAAAATCAGAAGAAAGTGCATCCCACTAATAAGCAACATTTTCAAGAACAAAGAGTCCATTACCTCTTGAGAAAACTTTTGAGATTCCTTAGTCCTTTCAAGACTCATCGAAGCTTTGGAATTTAGAAAGGCAATGAGAAAATGTAAAATAAATCCGAATTCGAAAAAGGAAGAGCCATACAAGCACTCCTGTGAAAATACTAAAATAATTGTAAGAAGTTGCATGATATAATGTGCATACCAATGCAAAAAAATTCAATGAACACAATTTGCTAGAAGAGAACGGATCACCTACAATGATAAATTAAAAAATAGAAAATAAAGCAATAAACAGAAGATATTGCTAAAATTTTCCCAGTATCATGTTTTAAATAGAAAAATTATTAGCTTCATAGTAATAATTCATATAGTAATGAAACTATTTTGGGGCTGGAGCAGTGGCTGTGTGGTTACAGCACTTGCCCAGCATAAGCAAGTACACAGGTTCAAACCCCAGCACCCATGTACACAACTAAGTGTCAGAGCAATGAAACCCACAGGAAAAACTCAATAAAAATTGAATCTCTCTGGTCTTTCTCTCTTTTAAAAAAAAAACAACCACTTTTAAGTGTATTTGAAATTGATTAGATTTAGCTTTAATTAAAAACAAGATGTTCTAGAAACCTGGAGTAGCATCAAGAATGTGAAGCTGATACTGGGAATATAGAAAGATCATTTAGATAAAGGTCTCTCAAAAAGAAGGTGACATTATCAAAATTTTTGCCAATATCTAGCAACAATGAAATTGTAAGTATTCCATTTTACCTGTAAGAATTTATTCCAGACTTCTCCAAAAATATAAGAATGGGTTAGCTTCCACTTACAAGAGAGAACATGCAATCTTTGGTGCTCTGTGTTGGGCTTATTTCATTTAGCATGATATCATCCAGTTTCATCCATTTTTCAGCAAATGACATAATGTTACTCATCCTTGCAGATGAGCAATACTCCATTGTGCATATATGCCACAATTTCTTTATCCATTCATTTGTTGAAGGGCACCTTGTTGGTTTCCCTAGCTTATTAGCTGTTGTGAAATGTGCTGCTATGAACATTGATGTGGCTGCATCACTGTAGTATGCTGATTTTAGGACTGGGATAGCTGGTTCAAATGCTAGATCAATTCCTAATTATTTGTGGAATCTCCTAACTGCTTTCCAAAGTGATTGCACCTGTTTGCAGTCCCACCAACAATGTACAAGTGTACCCTTTTTCCCACATCCCCACCAGCATTTATTGTTTTTGTGATCATGATTATCACCATTTTAACAGGAGTGGGGTGAAATGTCAGTGTGGTTTTAATTTGCATTTCCCTAATTACTAGAGAGGTTGAGCATTTTTTCATATGTTTGTGGAACGTTTGTATTTCTTCATTTGAGAAATATCTGTTTCGTTCTTTTTCTAATTTCTCGATTGGGTTTCTTTTATTGGTATTAAGCTTTAAGTTCTTTGTATATCGTGGGCATTAATGCCCTGTCTGAGGTGGAGGAGGCAAAGAATTTTTCATTCTGAAGACACTTTCTTCACATAGTTAATTGTTTCCTTTGCTATGAGGAAGTTTTTCCATTTGATACCATCCCATTTATTGATTTTTCCTTTTAATTCTTGTGCTTTGGAAGTCTTGTTTAGGAAGTCAATTCCTGAGCCATCATGTTGCAGTGTTGGGCCTACCTTTTCTTCTAGTAGGTGCAAGGTTTTTCTGGTCTAATACCTAGATCTTTGATCCACTTTGAGCTGAAATTTGTGCACGGTGGGAGATAGAGATTGAGTTTTATTATACTATATATGGATTTTCAGTTTTCCCAGAACCATTTGTTAAAGAGATTGTCTTTCTCTATCTTATGTTTTTTCTCCTTTGTTGAATATGGCACAACTGTATTTATGTGAATTTGTTTCAGTGTCTTCTATTTTATTCCATTGGTCTTCATTTCTGTTTTGTGGCTGATACCATGCTGTTTTTATTGCTATAGCTCTGTAGTAAAATTTGAAGTTTGGTATTATGGTTAATTCAGCTTCACATTTCTTGCTAAGAATTGCTTTGGCTGTTCTGGGTCTCTTACTTTTTCAATTGAATTTCATGACTACTTTTCTAAATATGTGAAGAATGTCGTTGGAATTTTGAAGGGTATCCATTGAATCTGTATAGTGCTTTAGGTAACTTGGCAGTTTACTTATCTTTGACACATGAAAATCTTTATTCCAAATGGATCAATCTGTTGGTGACGCCTTCCACTGAATTTTTAATTTGGTTTACTGATTCCTTCATTTCGAGGATTTCTGTTTGATTCCTTTGCAGGACCTCTATCTTTATTGAAGTGGTCTTTTGCTTCCTGTATTTCCTCTATTTTCTTTCCTAACGTCATTTTTTAGTTGGTAGAACAGTTTAAGTATGAATTTTCTAAATTTTTTCTCTGGCATTTCTTCCACTTGTGCTGTCATTGATGTCTATTGTTGAGGCATTATGGGTAGTTTGGGCTGCTTGGTTCCCTTGTTTTTTCATATTGCTTTTAAATATACCCATCGTTCAGTAGTGTACTCTTTTTTCAAGTGATGGCTTACTTTGTGAGCTTCTTTTCCTTACATGCCCTGGGTTGGGTGGATTTCTTCATCGGACCATATTAATGTAATGTGTGACCTCTGCTAACCCCAGTATCAGACCCTCTTTAAAAAAGAAGCTACTGAGACTTGTTTAAGATAATCTCTTCTCATCCAACTCTTGTTCCATTTAACCTTGTGAGAACAAAAATGTGTTGTATTTGTTCTCTTCAGCTTCTCAAATTGTTTAATACCTATAAGAAAAATTCTGGAACACATTAAATTTTTAGTAGTTTAGTTAATAATCTTATTATCTTAAGTAGGTACAAGAAGGAGGGAAGAAGACTGGGTAAATGGGTGAGGTAAGAAAGAGAGTGGGTAAGAGAATAGAGAGGGAACAGGCTAAGATCAGTTAATTTGCACCAAGGTAAGAGGAAAAAGAGTAAGAGAAAGGGAGGCAGAGGAAAGGAGGGAGAGAGAGAGAATCTAATATGTTGAATTTGCACCAAATTAATGGAGATAAAGAGTGGTAGGTGGATTGGTTGCATCTTTTAAGGTTGGTATTGTCCACTTTCCTCTGCCATTCCCCCCAGTTCCATACCAGCTTCTCTTTGGTTTGGTGCTCTGATACTGGTTGTAGTCTCAGGCCTCTGATGTTGTCCTTCTCTTCTGCTGGGGGATTATAATTGGAGCAGTCTGGCTAGAGGAACTGTGGGCTTTGTCTCAGTCCAGTGGGTGCAAAAGGTGTTAGCAATGGAGAAGAGGTGAATTTGCACCCATGTCACAGCAAAGTTAGCCACTGTGTCCAGTGGGAGAGTGGAGATTTGTGCTGGGCAATGTCCAAGAGTCTACTGAGTGGGCCTTTGCTCACCTTGGCACTTTCCTGGGAACTGAAAGCTCACGTTGTCTCTGTCTCTTTGCTTTTGGTTCACAATGGTGGTCTCTGTAACTATCCTCTCCAGCTCAGTTCTCAAGAGGGTCTGCTGCAGGGGCATTCCCCCAGCTCACTTTGCAGGTGGTTAGGCATGGGAATATTCTGATTGTGACTGTGTTCATTCAGTGAGGTGACTGCCAGGGCACTGTAAACTAGCTATCTGGCCCAACCCAGTGCTCCCCTCAGGACTTGGCTTCAAGCTGCCCTTGGTGTCTCTTATGTAAAAATTTTTCCTCCTTTTTCCATCAAGTTTTATAGGTGCCCCCCCCCGACTGCTTCCTCGAGTGTGCGATCTGAGCAAAAAGCTTTTTGTTAGCCCATGTGCTCCTCTCCAGTACCCCTCTACCACATTTCCTTGGTTTGTCTTTCTAAAATCCATTCTTTTTTGTAGATGCATAGTTTATTTTTATTGTTCTTGTTTGCTCAAGATAGCCTTGCACATTGGAGGGAATCATTATTATATATTCACCCATATATGGATATTGACAAAGTAATTTAAAGTCAATTCTAGTCCAGGACCACCTCACTTCAACCGCACCCTGCTCCTATGACTCCTCTGCTTTACCCCCATATTATAGATAGAAATAAGCCTATACATGTTTATTAATTTTTGAATTTTCTGATCCTTTCTGCCTGCCTGTGTGTAGTTGAGCTTCTCATGGGAGACTCGGGTTCAAATCCATTCTTAAGGGAAAACAGCTTACTCATAGGAAATCAAAGACAGTATTTGAAGTAGAAAAGACAAAATGATTATAGGTTAACTGTTAAAATACATTAAAATTCTGGAATATTACACAAAAGTGAAACCATGTTGTAGTAGAGACGGAAGGTAAAAGAAACTTCAAACTTCATCTTTAAATTTCTTGCTAATGCTTTTTAATTAAAAAGGATAATTACATGACTGCCAAATGCAAAGATTAAAAAGAAATTCTAAGGATTATAGGCAAATGCAGATAATTTAAATGGTAAAAATATCCTAGAGCAATTTTATAAATAATATCTAATGAAAAATCTTGTAATGTAAACCCTGTGCTTTTATATATTTTTGTAAAGAAAATTAATGCTTATTTTTTAAATACTGGCATAAATATTCCAGTTTAAGTTGATAAGATAGTTCATGACTGTCCAAATGAGTAACATAAGGAATTAAATGCCAAGCATGACTCAGGAATTACTACTTATCCTGTGCTATTCTCACATAATAAAAATCATTTATGCAGTAACTAGTGAGAATGTTACTGAACCATTATAATAATGTTTGAATTTCAGAGCTTATTGAAATATTTTGTCTTGCTTGTTTGTCTTCTAGATTTGCAAATGCTTTTATTTTCTTTTTATATGAAAATATTATTAAATATAGCAGTGAATTTTAAAGGGATATTAAACAGTGAATATATCAAGGTTGATCATTTTTAAACAAAACGCCACATTTCATGGTAGCAGTTAATTTTTGAAACTGATTTTTTTTCCTATGGACGAACTATCAAAAAGTATGATAAAATGTAGCCCCCAAAAAATGGGAAGGTAGCATTGTTATAATATATCACTGCATTCTTTTGTTAAGGCAATACAAATTGCCCAACTCTGACTTTGTTCAAAGATTTTAAAAAGCGAGTCTATTGTTCGCACCAAATAATGAGGTGAATATAATAACCATGGTCTCACTTTACAGCACATACTGAACTTCTTAATAATAGAAACATTTTTATTTAAATAAAATCTAGGAAAAATATAATTTATGATGTGTTATTATTTAATATTTAATGACTTTTGCTGTCAAAACATAAAATTGTAACTGAAAACAATTATGAAAGATGGAAATTTCATTTTCCTCTCTCTCTCTTGTACAACATGGACAGGGAAAAGACTGGCTGGTGAAAGAGGCTGTCCGTGACATACTTAGACCCCTGTCTTTGAGGTCCTTTTGTCAGTGTTGCCCAGATTCATATGGTTAATGATTTCTCAAAGGGAAAGAGAAAACTTTGAGGATGAGGAGTGCATGCCCTTTAAATTAAAACACAAATGGAATTTCATGCAATTCTTTTCGGACACCCTGTTGGCAGAATGTATTCTAAGAGTTTGACCAGAGCAAAATTTAACTAGCAGATTATCAACATAGCCTTTATCTGGGGTTTTGGGTAAGCAGTTTATTTTCAGGATTTTTATTATTCAAAAAAAATCATGGAAGCAATATTGGGGATAAACTACAATCTTTTAAAACTTTTTGTGTAAAAAATTCACATTGTGTAAGTAGCATAATTGTGATACAGTGAGCATTTCAAGAAATGTACTAAATTCACAGAAATTCAAGAAAATTCAAGAAGAGCTGTAAAAGCACAAGTCCATATTGTGCATAAAATGTACATAACAACTAGCTCCTTCTCGATATTCTCCCTGCTTATTTGTTTTCCACTTCCTGTTTCCCAACTTTTTATTCTAAAACCTTTCAATTAGTGTCCTGTGGAAAAGAGTATGTAAGATACACTGTTATAGTAAAAATGTTTTGTTTTGGTTAGTTTACCAGAAATAAACTTAGATTTTTACGGAGGTTTCCTTTTATTATTATTTTTTAAATTTTTGAACAACCATACAAGTTTTTAACAAAATAATATAAAATGTGTATAGATTCTGGATATTGTAATTACCCCCAGGAGTGCCCCCCCAATTACCCACCCTTATCCCTCTCTTCCCCTTCCCACAATATCTCTAAAAAAGGATTATGTTGTATAGCATTGCATCTTATCTGGATTTAACTCATGATAATAGACCAACTTTCTCACTGGCCAGGGTCTAGTCCCAACCTCCACAGATGAGTGGAGACAATCGACCACTAGTTCTCTTGGTTATGCTGACTTCACTCAGCATAATTTCTTCCATAGCCATCCATTTACCTTCAAAGGCTGCAATATCATCGTTTCTAATTGCTGTGTAGAATTCCATGGCATAAATGTACCACAGTTTTTGGATCCGTTCATCCAGTGAGGGACATCTGGGTTGTTTCCATAGTCTAGCAATAGTAAATTGAGCTGCTATGAACATAGATAAACAAAAGTTCTTCATTTCACACTTCAAAAGAAATAATAAAAAATAAAAACTTGGGTTTCTATCGATTCATCTTTATCTTCAGCCTGTGTTGTTATCCACTTACCTTAGTTAAATTTTACTCTGATTGCAAGGATTATCGTTAAGCAAGTGAGACAATAAATGTAACAGGAACGTGATCTCTATGGTCAGCAGGGTTTGTGGGGAATCATAAGGACGCCTGTGAGTTGAGCAGCAAAGTTCCAAGTCCAATTGAAGATCCAGAAACCATCACAACAGGGGAATGCCAGGTAGCTTTGAGAAACCTTTCCTTGTCAAAAGAAGACAAAAATCTTGATTTTCATGTTACTTCTCCTAAATGTTAAAGGCTCTTTTATTGAACATTGTCTGCTTTACAAAGCATTTTCTTTACTGAGTTTATTCTGAGCCTCCAGCTAGTGACTTGCTGTAGGTATAGCAGTGTGTATAAGTATTTCCCTGTCACGGTTTTCTTAAATCGGTATTGCTTAATTTACAAAGGAATATAACTGAAAAGGGAGACCAAACTTCTATATGATTCATATCTGGGCAACATAATTCCAGAAATGTGCAAAATCCTGTCCTCTATTTATTATTCAGTTAATACTATTATCATCACTGTTCCTGTAGCCACCAAGATTTAAGTAGCATCAAATAATTCTCAAATTCTAACTCAGCTACCACATTGACAAAAATGATCCATAGTGTCTCAAATTAGAACACAACTTTTTTATCATTCCTTCTTCTTGGCATGTTGTTATTACCAACTAATAACCAAGATACCCCATCAAGATGTATAGATAATGCTTTGTTAATTATGCTGCAACAGTGTAGCTATACATAACTGACCTTTTCAGAATTTTTTGTCAGTGCTTCATAAACCATTCCTGCAAAGACAAAAAGAATAAACAACAAAAGGTCATTGTTTGAGCCTATTTTTCATAAATTACTAAAGGAAAGAAATATATACAAGTTCTGCATTTTGGCAGTATTTTGGAAATTTTTTTCCAGTTAAACACTTATGATGATTTTTGTATTTTTGGATAATGCTAATTAAATATATAGAATAACAGTGGCTTGGTTATAAAGGCATTTGGATCAGCCACTAGGATAACATGAAAATTTGATAACCCTATGTATTAAAAGAAATCTGCCATTTCTTTTTAACTGAAGGACTTTGCAGAATAGAATTTTGCACATCGCATGAATGGTTTAGCAAAATAAAATTAAATAACTTTATTTAAATTTAAAAAAAGTTAAATGTTTTGTTAATTTTATAGATTAATTATGAAATAGCTCTTTTTATATACATTTAAACACACATTTATATAAAACCCTTGATTCAATAGCTATTGAGTGTCTGTCAATTAACCAACAATGTTCTGACATTGGGGCTGTTGTACTGAGTAAAAGAAAATGTCAAACTTATGCCATCAAGATAAACCCATTTTCCTATATAACTATATATATGCGTATATGAAAAGTACTTATATATATATATGCAAATATAAAACTATATATGTATTTCCTTTCTCAGTTCTTCTGCATATCTCAAATGTACATCTTATACATTTACTTAATATTATTTTCATTTAAATAAATAAACAATAAATATGTGTAAATTTAAAACACATAAATCTTAGAGGGATCAGAAAAGGAATTCTAGGCGAGCATTAATGCAGAATTGCTCTGAACTAAGGTTAACAGACCTGGAATAACACAGAGACTCTGATTGCTGATGGAGCCATGGTGGGTAGTGCCCTGGATGATCTAAGAGAAGTTACGGGAGGCAGATTACGCAGCACTTGTAACTTATGGAAAGGTCTTCGACTTTGATTTTCATGCAATCTGCTTTGCATTTAAGAGATTCTCTGCAGTTATTATGTTGGAAGTAGATCAAAGTCGAGGGTATCAAGAGACTATCACAGCAGCAAAGAGAAGAGATGAACATGTGGCTGGGACAAGGGTAGGGACCAATGGCTGGCTCCTGTATCCATGTGTAAGAAAGAGATTGCAGCTTTCAAATGAAGCTCTGAATGAAAGCATAGTAGCTGGAGAAGTAGATATCTAGAAAGGGAGTATTCCAGGCAGAGGGGACTTCCATTGTTCATGTCTTGAGGTGAGAATTTTTCTGGAGAAGAGAAGGAGGCTGGTGTGGCTGGATCAGTGAGAAGGTCTGAAGGCTGAGAAGAAAGATCAGAAAGACCAAAGGGCCAGAGTGAGCAGGGTAGCATGCAGAGTGGGAGACAGATGGAGGTGCTGACAATGGCACCGAGTTTAGGAAACCAGGTAACAAGAAGTATTGAGCCCATACAACTGATTGAGCTGCAAAGTGCACTGATTTGCAGAGAGAACAGAGACTTTGTGCACGCTAGGTTTGCAATGTGGCGGTCTCCAGCAAGCTGCTGAATGTTCTGGTCCCCAGGGGAGAACCTGTCTGACAACCTACGTGAGATGTCAGCCCTTAGATGACACCATGTCGGGAGCAGGATAGAGAAGTGGTCCCTGGGCTTTCTATTGTATAGAGATCAAGGAAATAAAGCAGAATCAGAAAAAGAAACTGAATCCAACTTGATCTGTTCCACGAAGCCATTTAATGCCAGATTAATGCTTTGGTTTATTCCAAATACTAACCCTGTCATATTACGTATGCTGATGTGCAGTTTTCCATACTGCATACCACATTTAAAATAAATTTCCTTTTATACTTTCTGCAAAAGTAAATTAGGAAAAATATATATATATACATATATATATATGTATATATATATATTTAAAGCTACCTATAGGTTTGGTAAGTCAGGAGGGAAAGGAAAGAGGTATGGCATTTTTAAATTAATAGATTTTTATAAGAGACAAATGCATTTATTACCCATTTTAAAAAGAAAAAAACTTAGATTTATAATTGTATTCTGAATGTTAACAAGAGTTGAGTTTTCAACACTTGTGTTATTAATTTTACACCTTTCAATGAAATCTATCAATCCTAAAAAAGCCCGCATAAAATAGTACTGACTACATGTTTATTTAATTTCAGTGATTCTTAATGTTTTTCTAAACTATATATTCAGCATTTAAAGATAAGTACCTTTCACAGTGTCTTAGCCAACCATTTTCACTCTCTGCAAAGCAATATCCAGTCATTTTTTCAGTCCCCATATTTTAAATGCTCGGCTCTTTCTGCATGAGGTGGTTTTAAAGTTAACACACTCACTGTTGTTGTTTTGCACACTTTCTACATTTATAAGCCCACTGCTAACTATTTTGTTGTTTAAATAAAAGACTGCTGACAATTAAATGGAGGTTCACGCAAGCTTCACTGCCCTATCTTATTATCATCAACCTGAGAAGGAGCAGAAAGCTGAAATTAGGGGTTTTGCCTGCATCTGTGTGGCCTTATTATACATACCAAGGTGAAAATGTCGACTTCGAAGGCTGTAATTATATAACTTAAATGGCAACAGTGGCAAGGTTAAATACTTGCCTTCCAGATCTTAAAAGCAACAGTAGCTTTGAGCTCTGACAGTGCCTTTTGTTTATGAATTTGACCTCTCACTTGTGTCTCTCTGCTACGTTTCTCTTAAATAATATTTTCAACCCAGGTGTTAATTCAATATTTTTTGGATTTTTTTCAATGTCATTCGCTTTATGAAAAATACTATTTCCAACAACCAGAATTCAAGCAGCCTATCTTTATGTTTGCTGCTATTTAAGGAGATCAAGTGGAAAATGCGTTTGAATACTCTTTGAGGTAAAGCAGCCCCCATATTTATCAGTAATTTTGACTTGCAAATATAAGTTAGAATCAGGTTTAGTATGTATGCTCTTAAAATGATTGCTAAAAACTAAATGTCTTTGTTGAGCATTTAATAATCTATCGAAAACTCAATTATCTTGACAATTCTTTTCACAGGAAGTCTTACTTAGTATAGGCACAGCCCTGAAAATTTAGTTTTTGAAATAAGTTTGATGGTGTTTTGGTTGATTTAGGGTCAGAAATAATTTGTAGTTAAACACATATTTAAAACATTATATGAAATAGCATCCTTATTTATGGGTGATAAAAGAAGTCTAGGCTTTCAAGTGTGTATCTTAATACATATAATCCATTCACATAATGTGTATTCGGCACGCTTTGCCAGGCACTGTTGGGAATATAAAGCTGTTTATTCCATTCAGATGTTATAAGTGGAATGATAGAAAGGGCATTTAAATATATTGCAAAGCTTTGCAGCTGAAAAAACATATGAATAATGTAAAAATACAGTAAAGGTTTCAAGGACGGAAGAGAGAACTTCTCATCAGGAAATTCCATGAGTGGTTATTACGTAGAGTGTTAGAGAGAGCTCTTCTAGATGCAGGAAATGGGAAAAATGAAGGTATAAAGTGGGAAAGGATGTAAGATATTCATATCTAGTCTGAATATAGGGAAATACTTGCAAAATAATGTTTGACAAAATGTGTACATAGTACACCCTTAGGATATATAAATTTCAGTAAAAATGGATTTATGTAAATAGACAAATTATGGCCAAAGAGAGATATTCATTCATTCTTATAAAAAGAGACCAATAATTTATTCATGACCTTATAATAATAAAATAAACATATTTTGATGAATAATTTATCCATCTGATGCTTTTCATTGCTCTATAATAAAACACATACACTTTTAAGTTATTTTATTTTGAAAGCAAAATATAAAATAATAGAAGTTAAAATGTAACATCATTAATTTTAAAAAATAATATATTATGGCATAATATGTTACTTACAGAAAGGTAAACTGTTTTATGTATTTATATAATATGATTGATTTTATATGATATCCATCTTGCTTCAGGGAGAATTGGAAGTCATACATAGAAATCATGAATATTAACCTTTATTTCAAAAATAGAAATTTAAAGTGAATCTATCTCTGAGTCGGTTGTTTGGGCTAAATTTTGTTGAAAGATTTTCTGAACACATTTATACCTATTTATATACATTCCTCTGCCAAGACCATATTGATGCTAGCATCTGTGTTTCATCTCCATGTCAACTTCATCTCTTTGTTTATCTCTTTTTCAGTCAGCTTTTACCCTGCTATGAGAGGTCTTAGTCTCAGGTGATTGATACCATTCCTTGGAGCCTACGGGGAGACAGGACATCAAGGAGGAAGTGTGTGGGAGAGGAAAGTGGCTCAAACAAGCACCAGGAAGCAGAGAGAGAGAAACTCCACTCACCAGGGACAAAATACACCCCAAAGTCACACCCCCAGACCACCTCCTCCAGCCACACCCTACCTGCCTATGGCTACCACCCAAAACATCCCCATCAGAGGATCAAGCCACAGATTAGGTTAAGGCTCTCAGGGCCCAAAGTTTGCACCTGTAAACCTTCTTACATTGTCTCACACGAGAGCTTTAAGAGGACACCTTGTCTCTAAACTGTGGCAGTCCCATGTTTATATCTCTATCTCTATTTCTTCTATTTCTACCACAGGACATGATGTGAGATGGCACATTCACCTGTTTAGTAGGCCAAGGAATTCCTTTGAGCTGATAAATGGATAGAGACATTGGGAGATAAAAAAAATATGCAGTTATAAACTAAGTTCTCTCAAAAATCATGGCACATGTTCAGTTACAGCCTTTGATATGAGTTAGTGGATATGTTGCTGGGAGGAAGGAAGATGAGGGAAAAGAAAAAAATGTAAACATCGTTAATTATAGAGAATCTGCAAATCAAAGGGCTCTGTTCTGCTCTGAGTAAGAAGGGTGCTGATCATTCGAGTATTTGGTCTCAGATCTGTTTCCCTTACTTTATTTCCTCCTATGAATTCCATCTGTGCCACCATCAGCAGGAGAGGAGGTAAGTTAAAGAAAATGAAGAGAATTGATTTGTACTTATTGTGATATTTCAGTGATGTTGTTTCTATATAAATTCTTAATATTTAGGAAAATATACTTTAAACAGATCCTCATTTCAACAAAAGCATTAAATAATTGTCTGTGTTAAATCAGTTATTGTAGAAAGTCTCCAAATTTTATTTAGTCTTAGGCAACACATAGTAGGCCTATTTCTTGACTCCCTGGAAAAACCTGATATGTAAAGGAAGATCATATCCCTTCTAAGTGAAACCCCTCCTAAGCAGGGTAGGATGGATGACCGGGCAGCGCACCTGATTCTATCTGTGAAGTATTCTCTCTCCTGTACCTTCGGAATTTATATTTAGTAACTGAGTAGGGAGTGGATGCAGATGATGTTAATTAATGACAACTAAGAAAATAATTTCAGTTTAGTAAATATGTATTCCTATATCATGTGCCATCCGATGGTGTGAGATAGCACTATAATATTTTTTTGTATTGGTCTGTACCAATTTTTTTTCAAAATCACGAATTTGCCAGAATAGCCTAATTCAGCTCTACCTGAACCATCCATCCCAGCTCTACTGTGAGTTGTGAATTTATGCTCTTCCAGCATTTCCAAAGGTAAACCTGTAGTGAGTCACTGTGGCTAAACTTGGGTAGGCACGAGACCAGCAGTGTCCATGAAGACCCTTTCCAAGAACTCGCAAACTCATGGCAGCAAAAGAAAGTGAAAGTCAAACTGAAAGACGTATCCGTAGCAGTCTAGTTATCTAGATGGATGTGCTTCCAGACGGCAGGCACGCTTCTCCAATGGCTTAGTTCCTGTCTTCTCATGACCTTCCCGACTCTCCATGTAGACTCCCCTCCACGTGTCTGCCTCTAGCTGTAAATTTCCTTTTTATAAGAATACATGTCACTGGATTAGGACTCACCTTAGTGGCCTCATTTCAACTTTTATTTCTCTTAAGGCTCTATTTCCAAATAAAGATTTTATTCTGAAGTACTAGGTACTAAGGCTTAGACATATTTTTTGGGGGATACACATTTCATTCTGACTTCCTCCTATATACATATAAGAATTTCCCTACTATGATGTCATCATATATATACATGCAATCTTCTGCCTACACTTAGTCATTTGTTCCCTAAGAAAGAAGAAATGAGATACCTGGTTGGTGACCTGGGTCCGCATTTTGTAGTTGATTTACCTTGCTTTGGTTTTGGTATAAGCCTATGCCAATTCTGCACCCCTTCCTTTCCACCTTCTTAGTTTGGAACAGTGGGGAGAAATTGCATATCTCAACTTTGCAGTGCCTGGGTTCTTCCAGGCAACTCACAGAAAATGGAACAGGCAGGGCATGCAAAAGCTCATTAGCCCTCCACATCAGTGTCTTCAAATAGGTTTATCATAATAAGGGTTGCACTCCTTTTTCCCATGACAGCTATGTGTGTTTATCTAAAAATTAAATCAAATTTACATAGAGAAAAAAGTTAATATTGTTGATGTATTTCTTCACAACACAAGATTTCATTCTAATTTATTTTGACATTTCCTTTGAAAATTCAGTACAAGGTCCAACTGTTTTCCTCACTCATTGAAACTTCCTTTCTTTCATTCATTGATTCACGAAAAATTAGTCTGCATACTATTCATGATCCATGCATAATACATTTTTTACTATTATCATAAAAATAATCCTGAATTTTTAAGTAAAAAAAACACAAAAAATAGCAAAAGCAATTGAATACAGCCATGACATGGTTCATAAACAAATGCATTAATGTATATATCAATATGTATTTATTCAAATTGATTTGTTTTGTGACTTTTTTATTTTATTCTTTTGTATCCCATTAATGAAAGCACAAAATATGTTCATTATTTTTACAAGCACATTTACAGTGCTTTTTAAAAGGAAGAATATAATTGGCATTATTTAAAACTGGTATTAACTATTATCTCATGAAACATACATTTAGTGAAATGAGTTGAATAAAAATTCATTGTTTTGTATACTCTTGCAAAAATAGTTCAATAGCAACCTCAGTCATTGTAATGAAAAAGACCTAATAAATATTTTCCAAAAGACTGTGCATGTGTATGTGTATAGATATGTTTGTGAACAATTCCGAACTCTTTAGAGTAACCAGAGTGGGCAAATACATAACCTTCTGAAAAATGAGAACCAATAGAATTAATGTGCTACATTTCTTAGTATTTCACTGTCCAATAACATAGCCAATATCCAAATTTGGCTACTTATCATTGCATTGATTAAAATTAAGCAATTAATAAAATTAATTCCTTGGTCATTCAGTCACAGATGAAGCCATGTGTCATGTCTACATGTCTACCCAATTAACAACCAGTGTCACCGTCACACCTGATTCTTACATACTCCTTTCTTAGAGATTCAATATTTTCAAGTATTTTATTGAACATTGGTAATTCAGATGATTTCCAACAAATGTGTTTCTCATAAATGTCAGAGTTATTTCCTTGTCCTTTTCCTTGATGACCTTGAAGTACCACCTCTGATGCCATCTCAGGCTTAGTGTGCTTGGCCACGTAGGAGGCGTATAATACGTTGGATACGGAATGATGAAGAATGGCAGCCATCAGCTGGAGCAGCTCTGGAGATGTACCGGGGTAAGGGACAAGCAAGGTTGCTCAGAGGGTTAGCATGTGATGAATTTTGTTTCCACTGTATAGCCTAAAACACAACTTATTGTTGTTTTAAATGAAATGAAATAATGCCCTTCTCTGTGTTAAGAGGATGTTAGAAAATGTAAATCACAGGAAAATATTCACAATGAAACAAATATGAACAGCACAGAGAAGGGCAGATTATATGTATTTTAAGAGTTAGCAAAACCATACACTAATAAA
Source organism: Aplodontia rufa (assembly GCA_004027875.1). NCBI lineage: Eukaryota > Metazoa > Chordata > Mammalia > Rodentia > Aplodontiidae > Aplodontia > Aplodontia rufa. The sequence continues at coordinate 44,445 of PVKS010006425.1, forward strand.
ACCTTCATAAGGAGTATACTGCAAGGGGCTGGAGTGGTGGTGCAGCACTTCCCTGGTATGACAGGGACCTGGGTTCGAACCCCAGCACCACATACACAGCAAAGTGTTGGAGCAACAAAGTCACATGAAAAACTAAATAAAATTGATTTTCTTTCTCTCTCTGTGTCTCATTGTTCCTCCGTCAAAAAAAAAAGAATATATGACAAGCAAGCAATGTTCCTTTAAATAGGGAAAGATTACAGATTATTGGACATTCACATATATTTCCAAAGATGTTAAAATATGTTGTCATGTGAGAAAGGAAGGAAGGAGAGCGACCAAACAAAAAGTCATCTAGCACAAAGAAAATGAACCAGCATTAAACAAAAACTAAGAGAAGAGGAACACATATAAGATCAAACCCTAATCACATTGATCATTATTAAGTGTGAATCTCAATGGTTGGAAACCAGAAGTGTGAAAAAAAATATTAGTAAGATCTTTGATGCTCTGTGTATAGAAAATGCATTTGAATTTGTGTATAATTTGCATATATACATATATATATAAATTAAAGCTATTTCTAAAAATTAGCTATCTGTAATGCATTATTTTTGTGTATTTTAGAAAATGAATTAATAAATTTCTTCATGTACATATGCCCAGATATCTACAGAAAGTGAAGCATATTAAAGTATTCCAATAAAAAATACATTCTTCTTAGAGAGGAAATCATTCTGTCCATAGCATTCTTTATTAGGTAGCTACTTCTCTCTGAAGATCATGATCCACAAACGTAATAAGTCATACATGTGTTCAGCATGTTGGGTTTTCAAGTCATGAAGAACTCTGTTCACATCTGTGCTGTACCATTTACTACTTGTTTGACCTTTGAAAATTGCTTAATTTTGCTGAAACTTTCTGTCTTCCTTTGTAAAATAAGGATACTAATATTTTCTGTCTAATTGACTTGTGATATTTGAATGAGATGATGATTTTAAATCACTTAGAAAAGAGTCGGCTGTAAGTAACAAATAAGTAATTGTTTTTATATTTTTAATAGCTCAACACAAAAATTATTATTTTAAAATTGCAACATTGATTAAATGCATATTTATTGCCAAATTGGTACTCACATCTCTCATTCCTTTACTTGACACATTATTTTCCAGCAACTGTAGCACAGCACAGTTTTGGTGTGTGAAGAAACCCTCTGGGACCTTGCAGGAGTGTTGGTTTCTGTTCTCTGTCTAGGCTCTGGGCTTGACCCTCTTTGACAGGTAAATCAGGTTTTTCTTTCTTCTTCCAAGGTCATTCCCCAGTTCTGCTCTCTGCTTGGCATTCAGGACTGCAAATCCGCCTTTGAAGTTGTAGACTTGCCTTATTTTTGATAGATCTTAAGCTTCTTTTAAACTGGAGTGAAGTTTGGGTAACAGTTCTAATCACCAAAGAATTCCTTCTGAGCGGTGTGATCTTCCTTCTCCCTGCATTTCACAGGCTTTCTAATATCTTGTAAAGATAGAAGTCTTTTGAAATCTATTATTAATGTGAAATCTTACTTAAATTGACAGACATCATTCCATTCATTTTAAAATAATTTTTCAGGAGGGTAAAGAGGAAAAATCATAGTACAATATTCAACAATGTAAAAGCAATTACTTAAATATATTTATTTGACATGCACAAAGAACGTTTGGGGAGAATCATTAAAGGAAATTGATTTTTCCTGTAATCTCTGTCCTCTTCTGGGAATATTGAGGAGAAAATCCTGTCTTGACTTTTTAGTTCCAGACAGTATCTTTATTAGCTAGAAATTCTTCAAAATATCAGTAGTAGAGAGAGTTTAAGGCATGGATAACTTTTAATTTATTTTATATTTCAACTACTTTAGTTTCTGGAGAAGAATACCTGTAACTTATCGAAGGTCATAATAGAACTATATGGAAAGGCTAGGATTTTTTTTCTGAGATTGTATATGTATGTATCACATTTTTTTTCACAAAATGCAGCATGATAAATATGTGTTGCTTTTGTACTTAACCTAATATATAATGCATCCTAGAAATCAGTCCTTCTCAGTTCATCAAGCCCTTTGATTTCCTTCCTGCATTATATCACCTTTCTAGTGTGTTCTTATTTTAATTTAGTTATACATAATTTGCATTCGTTCAAGCCATGGGTATATAGAAGGTTTGCAGCAATTTGCTATTACAAATAATTCACCATCCAGTAATCAGTAAGTACACTATGTCGTGTATCCTGATGGAATTCATCAGGGCAATTTCCTAGACTTGAGATTTTTGAATCAAATATGAAAATATTTATAGGTTTCTTAGTTTGTGCTGAATTTCCCCTGGGAGACTTGATTCCCCCTTTTGCATTCAAAGCAGCAGTATCTGAGAGGGAGTGGTTTCCTCATAGCCTAATCAACAGAGGGGGCTATCAATTGTTCGCTTTTGCCATTGCTAAACATGAGGAAAGGTGAAGCTGTAAAATTTATTCATTTAAGTTAATCATTTCAATAGTGTATAATTGTGTAATGATCATAGAGCTATCTAACCATCATGAGCATCTAATTTTAGAATATTTCCATCATTCCACAAGAAATTCTATACCTATTGCAATCACTCCCCAATCCCCTTATCCACACCCCCTAACAACCAATCTGCTTTCTGTCTCTACAGGCAGATAAAATAAACTTGCGTATTCTGGATATTTAATATAAATAGATATTCTGGATATTTCATAAAAAATTGAGCCTTGTCTGTCTGGTTTCTTTACTGTCCCATAACATTACTGAGGTCAATTCAAGTTGTTGCATTTTTTATGTACTTTATTCCTTTACATGGCTACATTGTATTCCATACACAGTTTATGCATTCATTCATGATGGACATTTTGGTTACTTGTTAGCTGCTATAAAAATGCTACTAATGAACATTTTGTGAAGACTATTTTTGTAACCACAATATTTCCAGTACAGTATGTTCTTTATCTCATGCGTATTATTTCCCTTTTCTGGTTTGTAACAATGGTTTGGAACTTGAATGCACATCTGAATAAGATGGGAAAAAAGAGAACAAAAATCAACCTTTATCACAGGTGTGTGTGTGTGTGTGTGTGTGTGTGTGTGTGTGTGAGGTTTGGTTCTATCCAGTTTCAGGAACACACTCACTGACAATGAGGTAATTCTGCACACCCACGACCATGACTACAATAAAAATGACAGGAGACAGCATGTGCAGTCAAACATGTGGAGGATGGAAGTCCTACCTCACTGTGATTTTAAATTATCTTTTCCTGATTGCTAACGATGCTGGGCATTCATCATCACGTTCTCCAGACTTTGCTTTCCAGCCAGCGCTTGGCACCTATGGTTTCTGAGTCTGCAGATTCGGTTAAGTTCACTGGTGGCATCACTTGAAAGAAAGAGTGAGCTTTCTAATTTTGATTAAAGTTGATGCACTTGCTTTTGCTTTTGTGATGTGTGTTATAGCTCAAAAATCATCACCCGGGGCTGGAGTGGTGAGTACAGGAGTTCAAACCTCACCACCATGTACATGATGATGTCTCAGAGCAAGGAGGGCCATAGGGAAACTAAATAAGATTGATTCCCTCTCTCTCTCCCTCTCTCTTTCTCACTGTCCCTCTCTCTTTAGAGAAAACACACACACATCATCATCATCATCACCCAGTGTCAAGTAGCGAAGCTCCAGGGTTGAGTTTTAAGAGCTGGACAGTTTTCCTCTTATGAAAGCCCGATCGCCCTCTGAGAGTGAGTTCTGATACCTGCTGTAGGGTCCCTCCTCATTCCCTTGCATGAGGATATCCAGTTGTTCCAGAACCATTAGCTAAAAGGACTATTTTTACTCATCGAATTAGTGTGGTACTCCAGTGAGACATCAATTGACCTTAAGGAAAAGGACTTATTTTGGGATTGACTCAATGTATGTTAAATTCCATTTTATTAATATGATTGAATTAAATATTTTCCATAGCTTTATAGGTGTTTTGACACAACCAGTTTTGTGAACTGGTCAATGATTTCCTCACTTAGTTTCCATCAAGATTTCCTAGATTTTTTAAGAGTTCTTTATAAAATAGTGACAACAGACTTAGAAAACAACAAAAATAATCTGACAGTAATGTTTATCAGAACAGCAGATTATTTCTTATCCAGTGCCTTTAAAATGTTTGCTAACAATCCAAAATGAAAACATAAAGAAGTCGGCCCCGGATATATTGTAGGGGTAGCATACAATCCATGCCACATCGTTTGTTTATAGCAAAGAAAGGTGTTTCTGTGTGTATTTACCAAAAGAAGTAGTATATTTCACTTTGATTTCTAACTTTCAGAGAGATTTGTATTTAACTACCCTAATGTCTCTGAGCACCTGGTTTTCACGTCTAGGAAAATCTATTTATCCTTCTTAATCCCAGTGGGGATGATTTACTTTGCTCCTTTGATTGAAAAGTTCTACACAGGAAAAAAAAAAGATGTCCAGGAAAATCTATCTTGGCCTGCAGAAGCTGCACCTGCCCCCTGCCAAGACAAATCTGGTGCTACATAGGAAACCTTTCCTTGGAGAATGGTTTCCTCGTGCACTTAAGTTGCTTTCAGTCAACTAGAAAGCATCTGAATGCAGATTTGTTGATTCCAATGTCCTTATCAATTATCCATAAACATTAGGGCAACATAGGTGAAAAGTTATTGTTAATCTCACCATTATAACATGAGCACAACTGAAAATTCAATATATTCTGATGACAACCAAAGTGTGTTTGCTTATTGACAAACTGGGGGTGAAGACTGTGTGTTCATCTAAACAGTGATTTCTGTATGGTTCAATAAAAACTAAACCTGTCAACAATCAGCCTAATCCTCTTAAGTTCCTGGATAATGGATTCTGACATTGACATTCATGGTTTCATAGCCTCTCATCTTGAAGATTCCAACAAACTGGGTAATATTTTTCAAGTAGCCTCTAAAAGAGAAACCAAACAAAGGGATTACTCCAACACACTCAGGAACAAAAACGCTCAACAGGGCACAACTGTACATGACAGCGGAGGAGAAGTTTGCAGCACCCAATGAAGCTCCATTAGGGGAACAGCATTACCCAGCTTGGAAGGCAGCCAAGAGCAGGGTGAGGAATTGAGCATTAACCCAGAGACATAATGTGGAGACACAGCAGCAAAGCTGGAAAATCACCTTCTGTCATTCACGTTCCCTTCCGACAAGGAGGGTTGAAAGTTTTATATTTCTATGCTAGTATTTACCATAATGTGTATATTAAACTTATTTTAACATCCTAGATATTAGGAACAATGTTATTTTATTGAAACTACAACCAAAATGAATAGACATGAAAAAAACACAACTTATTGTTTTTTAATCTGATTTTTATTTTTCTTTTAAATCAATTAACTCCATTCTTTATTTTTATAAAGAGAGAGGGTCAGGGAGAGAGAGAAAGAGAGAGAGAGAGAGAGAGAAAATCAATGTTAGTTTTTCATGTGGCTTTCATTGCTTCAGAGCTTCATTGGGTATGTGGTGCTGGGGTTTGAACTCGTGTGCTCACACATGCCAGGCAAGCACTGTAACCACTGAGCCACAGCTAATTCCATTCTTAAGAGATCAGTTTAAAAATTGGATGACATAATCTTTTGTTATAAAAAAGATTTCATTCAGTAAAGTAACTTTTTAAAAAGACATTTTTTAAAGCAGCTTAAGATTTCACAGCAAAATCAAGCAGGAAGTCCAAAAATATAAATCCCTGTATACCTTCTACCGCCATCCATGAACACCCTCCCTCAGGATCAACATACCCCACCAGAGCAGTACCCATGGCACAGTCCATGAACCTACATTGACACAACCTTGCCACTCAACACCCATAGTTTACACTTGGGTCCACTTTGAGTGTTGCACACTCTGTGGTTTTGGAAATAAGGACATTGACGTTACCCACCATGACAGGGCTACACACAGAGTTTTGTGCCCTAACAATCCTCTGTGCTCCCTTGATTCTTTTTTTCTTTTCACTTTCTCCATTATTTTCCCTTTTCTATACTGTCACCTAGCTTAAACCATAGTTTCCTTTTCAGATTGGTATTTTTTTGTTTGTTTGTTTTTTGAGGAGTAAAAGGAGTAGGATTTATTTAGAAAGAAGAGCAGAGACACCGCAAAGTTGAGGGGCACCTGGAAGCAGGACACCTGGTAGCTTTCATTTACAAATATGCATTTAAGTTTCTTCCACATCACTTCATGGCTTGACAGCTCACTTCTTTTTAGCACTAAATAATATTTCATTGTTTAGCTGTACCACAGCTCATTTATCCATTCACTTGCTAAAAGGCATCTTGATTTTTTTTCCCCAAAATTTGGGATATAGAAATAATCCTCAATTTATACAATTTGAATATATAAAGTATTCCCATTACTTATTTTCTTCTGATCTATACCTATGCATTTTATTTAATTTCACATGCATGTTTTGAAATATAATTTTGAAGCTGAATATATTTTAATCCACATATTTTAGATGCAAATATTTCCTCATTTTCAGATAGATGTAACCTGTGGGAAAAGCACAGAGACATAGTAATGGTCACAGACAACAACATAAATAGCAGCAAAGTTGACATTTTAATGTATAAATTTGTCTGGCAGAAAATGAGAAAAAATAAGAGAAGAAATTATGGCCAGAAGGAACAGATATTGCTCTGCAAATGCCTCATTGAGGGGAGTAAATATTTATTGAAGTCATATAAAAGAAAATAAATAAAGCTTAGCTTAAACATTTTGATAGTTTCAAGGAAAACCAATAGAGAAGTGAAAATAACATAATGAAATATTATATGAAGAAGAGAAGTCTAGGGAAATCATGAAGGTTGCTTATAGCCTCATCTTTCATGTTCTGGCTTCAGTGAGCTTAGTCAGAGTGTGATGGATCAAGTTATGAAGGAATGAATGTAGAAATATAGCAGTATTCCTTTGAAGAATTAAGTGGACAAATTCCTCAAGAGTCTGTCTCTGGGAAGAGAAAGACCTGTTGAGAAACATATTGCTTTCCACAGAGAATCTATGAGAACAGTGATGTTTTACTGTGTTTATACATCCATGCATATGTACAAATTATATATACTCAACATTTACATGTCTACATAAATATGACAGAAATTAAAAACTTGTAACATGCAACCAGAAGTAACTTCCATTTTTTTTTTTTTGGAACCAATAATTAAATTCAAGGGCCCTTAACCACTGCTCCACATTCCAGTCCTTTTAATTTGGGACAGAGTCTCGCTAAGTTGCACAAGCTGGTTTCAAAATTGAGTTCTTCCTGCCTCAGCCTCCCAAGCTGCTGGGATTAGAGGCATGTACCATCATGCCTGGAGACTTTCAGTTTTATTGTGACTTAACGACACACCCTAATAGAATAAAAACCTGACAATGAAAGGCTAATATACCTTTATTGAATGATCATGTTGGAGACATTTCAGGAAAAGTTTATGGATGGATAATTTCTCTGAGGAAAAGACTGGCAAAGATGTGAGTCAGTCAAAATGAGAGACAGATTTCCTCTAATAATTTGTCACAAGCAAGAATATTGTCCTTACAGTTCTTAAATGCATATTAGTCAAAGTTGAATTAAATTTATACCAACAAACTTATTATCACACAAAGACAGAATTATGCTAATCATGATATTCAATAGAAAAAGGTTTTCAAGGTTAATCTGAATATTTCCATCTCCAAAAGGAATAATGACTGGAAATATTAGATGTTTAAAAATAACAAAACTTGTAAATTCAGAGGATTTGCAAACTTTCCAATTTTATATTGTTTAGAATATATATTTTAGGGTCTGGAGCCAACTCCAGGGGTTGGAATACTTGGCTGGCATCCTCAAGGACCTACGTTTGAACCTCACCACATACACAAATAAATGTCAGAGAAACAAAGACCAGATGAAAAAATAAATCTCTCACTATCTCCAGCTCTCTCTCTCTAAAGAAAAAAAAAGAAAGAAAAAGAAAAAAAGAAAAGAAAAGAAAAAAAAAATAAAAAAAAATGTTCTCTGCTACTTTTGGTTCTGTACTATTTTTATTGCTTTACTGAATAAAAAGAACACAAGACCAAGCTTTAATAAAATATAAAAGACTGATAATTTAATAACGTTTTTGTTTCAAAGATTCTCATGATAATCTAGAGAGTACACCAGACTTCAGAATACAGTATGCACGTATATTAAATGCATATTACATCTATGATATCTATGAAATATGTCCAAATGATGTTTCTGTTTTAATTTTATCCAGAAATCTAAGAACACTAAAATTGCAAGTAGAATTAAGAGAAGGGGTGGAAAAGTATAAAATACTCAAATTCTTTAACATCATCAAAATCATTACAAAATTAATTTAATAAAACATCACCCTAAGCTGAGTACAATAGTAGGATTACATTGGGGTATTTATGTGTATGTATGTAAATGTAAATACACATACATTCTATCTAGTTAGGTATAAAATCCCATGGCAACATAATATTTTCTAAATAACAATGAAGCTTCAATTGCACTTCAGGAGTGAAAGAGATAAAAATATATTCAAAGCAAAAACAAAAACAAAAAAAAATTCTGTGTTCTCTGTCTTCCAGAGGCCTGATAAAAATGTTTATAGGACTCCTCATTACTTACTCTGTGAAAAAACAAGTTAAATAGGAAAAAAAATTGAAATTCTAAAATATTTGCTGGTTCTTCTGGGCTACTAATGGTAGCAGGATATGAAAATATAGGCAGAGGCAATTGAAGTGGAAAGAAAATTTTTTTCTGAATAATAAATAGGAGAACAAATTTCCATGATGAAAGTTTAGGCATAGATAGGATAAGAGCAGTGGGTTGTCTTGTTGTACAGAAAGCCAATATCATGGTCACATAGCCAAAAAGCCTTTGGAAGTCACACACTTCCACACATCAAATTCAGCACACTCCTATCAACTGATAGAGGAAAGCTGCTGTTTTGTACTTAATAGAAACCAAAGGAAAGAGTCTAAACGTCCCCATCTGAATTGGTATAGGACAGAAGAAAATAGGACATGCAAAGGGGAATTTCAAGTTCAGTAAGGCAGTAAAAGATCTAGAACTGACCAGAAGAAATTATTCCAGAGAATATTTTGGAGGGACATTAGATTTCTGTATAAGTAAGTAACAGGAGACTCTAGTAAGCCCAAAAGTCTTAGGGCAAGGGTTAGGAAACTTGCTTTTTACGGTATCATTCACATTGATATCAGCCACTGGATAATATTTTAAGCAGAAAACTGCAAGTGTACTTCTCCTTGATCTAGAAATCTTCTCAAACTACAATTCAAGAAAAAATAACATCAAAAATCCTGCTAAGTTTCCAACCACATTTGCATGTTTGTGATCTTGGAAGGTGCACAGTAGAAAAAATGGTACTTTTCAGAATATAAGAAAAACACCCTAAGCTGACAATAAACTTGAAGAAGCAAACTTTACAAACTATCACAGAAAATGAAAGGCTTTGATCCAAATTAGATTCTACTTAGTATTAGCTGCAATGAGTCTTGAAATTCTAGTCTCAAGGATTTTTAAAAAAGATAATCAATCAACATATAACCAATGCAAGAATTCCAGCTTGTCACTTTGAAAGGTGACAGATTCTATTATCAGTGAGGCATTAAGTTTCAATTCAAATAAAGGCTGATGCAGAAGGTGAACTTCAATAGAACTCTGGGCTCCTGTTTTGCTCATAGAACCATGTCTAACAGGTTTAGAGTTTCAAAAAAAATCTTACTATTACTTCCATCTCACTGAAAAACAGAGCAACATATGATCTCTAATATGAAAGATTTGTAATGTTTAATCATCCAAATTCAAATATTTAAATGATTAAAAAACACAAAATCTATAATTTTTTCAAGATAAAAAAATGGGGTCTCAAAAAATTTGTGATAAACTCAGAGTTAGCTAATAGCAATTTTAGGAAGCTTTCACCTGCCCCATTTGTAAGTAAGGGTAATGCATGTTACAGGACAGTTTACAAAATAAAAAAAAAATCTAGTAAGAAAGCGTTATTCATTCTACCCTAGAATTTAAATATGAGAATACAAAGGTTTTGAACAGATACTTCATACCAATCAATTCACAGCAAATACCACCTCAGTTACGTGCCATAATCACTTCTCAGAATACCAAGATTTTTATTTAAAGAGGCCAACCATCTCACTTTCCCTTCTCCTATGAAGCTGACCTATTTCTGCCTTTAGAAATGCTATCCTGAAACCCCAAACATCTTCATAAATATGAAATAAACTCAAAAGTAACTCATTGAACAAATTGGTGGGGAGAGGAAAAATTTATGAAAAAGTTAAAAGTGTTTCAGTTCAATGGATTAACTTAACTTAGTGCAGCATTTACTTAGTACGTTATAGTTAAAAAGTTGGCTCAACTTAACTCAAACTTGCAGTTGGTATTAAAAGATAAAGGCGTCAAAAGAATCACGGAAAGCAAAATTCAGACTCCTAACTCTGAGAGCTGCAGGGAGCAGGTGGAGAATAGATCTAGGAAGGAATATAGTTCACAATATTTAATTGATAAATTCCAACTGTGATAATTTCTTGCAGCAATTACAATCCATCTGTGAGATGACATTAGGGCACCTACTTTACTGAAGAGAGGCATTATATCATGTAAACTCCGTTGGGGTTTCTACCATTCTAGCACTATAATTCAAGAAGGTATCTCTAGCTAAGTAAATTGCAGAAATGTAGTAAAACAGTCAACATAATGAATAGGTTTAGAAAAGGATAATACATACCTTTTCAATCCAGAAAAAAAAAAGTCCTCTATTCACAAAAGTCTTTCGTTGGTGCACTATTTATTTTGAATCTTACGGTCTACTTCACTTATTTTTTCAGATATGCGTTTAAAAGATCTTTGCCATCTTCAGCCATATACTTAATGTCAGTACAATGTGCTATACAGTAAACTAGCTCTTTCTTGAGCTCCATACTGTACAGAGATTCAAAGTAGAAAAGCAAGGAAAGCATCTTATATTATGAGCAATGCCAAAGTTTATTTTTCATTCACGTTGACTATGGAATTATTAAATGACTATATATTGTTGTATAGTTAAAGTCAATGAACTTTTGCTGACTTCTTTTTTTACATTTTTTTTTTAAAGAGAGAAGGACAGGGGCTGGAGCGGTGGCTCAGCTGTTTCGATGTTTGCCTGGCAAGCAAACCCCAGCACCACGTACACAACTAAGTGTTGGAGCAACTAAGTCCATGTGAAAAACTAAATAAAGTTGTTTCTCCCTTTCTCTGTCTCTCTCACTGTCCGTCTCTCTTTAGAAAAAAATAAAGAGAGAGAGAGAGGGACAGTGAGAGTGAGAGTAAGAAAGAGAGAATCAATTTTATTTAGTTTTTCATGTGGCTTTCGTTGCTCCAACACTTTGTTGTGTACGTGGTGCTGGGGTTTGAACCCAGGTCTTCGTGCATGCTAAGCAAGCACTGTAATTGCCGAGCCACTACTCTTGTCTCTTTTGCTGACTTTAAAAGAAAATCTTGTTTTTATTGGTCCTCTCTTCTAAACCAATGGAATATATGGTTCAGTTGGAAAACAGTCCTTCTCATAGCTATTTTTACAATTCTCATAGAAATATGCTGATACTAAAAAATGCATTTGTTGAAAAGAACCAGGTCATCCACTAGAATTATTAAGAACATAGGACTTTATTAAAATACTTTTTAATATAAATAATGATCTAGACTATCATTTCTTCACATGTAAAAGCCAATCAGGTCATGGCACAATTCCTGGTCTATGACAGACAGAATCTATGCTATCTAAACAGCCTGCCGTGAAGCAGATGGTGAAAAAGTGAAACTTGAATACACATTTTCAAGTGAAATATTTTATTAGGGAAAACATCTCAATTTATATGGCACTATAAAAGATATATTTGAAGAACTATAATTTACACATATCATTTGTCACTAATGATGGAGAAAAGTTCCCCCCCCAAAAAAATGCTTTGGGTGATCTTGTCCTTGGACAAACATCCTAGAGTGCACTTCTAGAAACTATGGCAGCTGTGATGTCACTGTTGACAAAACTTAATGGGACCTGGGACACTTATGCCATCTATCATTGACAGAAATATTGCCATGCACCACATGACTGGAGCTACTTGCTGATTCCTTCTTATTTCTTACAAAATTATAGCACCTAGAAAAAAATTAATTAATTTCCAATCTTTCTCACATACCAACCCTTATCTTTTCACCATTAAGTCCTTTTCACCACTAAGTCATTAGTTCTTCTACATTGATCTCATCTTTCCTAAAATTCAATCTTATATGACAGCATACCTTCTAAAAAACGCATAGGAATTGAAACAGTATATTTTTATATTCCTTTTTTATCTCTCTGAAAAAATCATAATATGCATACACTGAAACTAGAACTTCAGAGGTGATTTTTACATGGGAGTTGACATTCATTCATCTTTAATGTGCATTTCTCAAATGTTCTTGAGTAATGTTGAGCTATTTTTGAGTTTTCTCATTACTCATACATTTTCCTTCTCTCAGGATAAACTGCAAATAAGATAACCTTATAAAACTTACAGAAAAAGGCAAATATCAAATGCAATATTAAACAAATCTGGAATGGTATCAGTGATTTATCATACTGAGAAGGTTGCAACTAGTGCCTCAGATGTGCCAAGTAGTGCCAGAAATGCACTGTAGAGTTTGTGTGATGTAATGGAAGTGGGAACCCAGACCTATGGGACACTTCCATAAATATAAAATTTCAACATATAATATAGGATTTTAAGATTGTGACGTAACTTCAAAAGAAATAAATCATGGGGGGCTGGAGCGGTGGCTTTGATGGTCACAGAGCTTGCCTGGCATGAGCGAGGACTTGGGTTCAAACCCCAGCACCACATACACAGGGAAGTGTCAGAGAAACAAAAGCCACAGAAGAAACTATGTAAAATTGATTCTTTGTCTCTCACTGTCCTTATATCTTAAAAAAAAAAAGAAAGAAAGAATACATGACATTGAAGATAATACTCATATACATATTTATGCTGCAGAGAAACATTATATGTGAAATGTTTCAGGAAGGCTACTAGCATTGTTCCCATAGAAAAGAGTTTTCAACCTAATTTGTGTGGTTGTTTTCCTGAGAACTAATGCCAGTGGCTGCAAAGGGGGATTCATGTAGCCTTCTACTCACAAACTACTGTGGGGTTAATAAACGCATTACTCAGTGCCTGAATCTGATCTTCATTCTCTGAAATGAATGAAAAGAAAGTGGCAATAATGGGTTCTAATGTGTGTACTAAGACAATAGTGTTGCAATCAGGCAAATATTAGTGACCAGGAGAAATTGTCACAGAAATTTGTAAATTGTGATAATTTATGTGTTTCAGGGGTGTGTCCTCTATGCCTAAACATTTTTCTATTTAATATTGATTTAAAAATGTTTTCCCTTAATGTTTATGCTCACAATGTGAAATTATGAAATGATTGATATGAAGTTATTAAATTACTCTGACATAATTCCCTTCAATAAAGTATTTGAAAAGTAAAAAGTAATCTCCAAAATTGTGCATTTGTTCCTTTGTTACTTTTCATTATATTGTCCAGAAATATGCAGAGAGGAAGATGTTTCATCCTTTTTTTATGTGAAAACTAGGAAATTTAAAACAATATTAACTGAAGTGCTAAAGAGTTCTGATTTGATTTTTCTATTTTAAATAACTTTTCATCTACCACATACATTTATATCTTCATTCTCAAAATAAAAAACAGGGTAGAAAAAATATATTTCTAGTGTTAAAGGTATAAGAACCTTGAGTTAATACCATTTTAAAATATTCTTTTATTTTTATGTCTTTTCTAGATGGCATAAACCAAAATAGATATTGAAATAATTGAATGTAGTTTACTAGTAGTTTAACTTCCATTGTATTTTTTTTAATTTAAATTTTTTTAAAGAGAGAAGGACAGTGGGAGAGAGAGAGAGAATCAATTTTATTAGTTTTTCATGTTGCTTTTGTTGCTCTGACACTTCATTGTGTACCAAGTGCTGGGGTACGCACCTGCATCCTCAACCATGCCAGGCAAGCACCATAACTACTGAGCCACCTCTGCAGCCCAGTATCTAAACATTTAACTGTGATCATGGTACTTATTTATAGATTCTTAAAACTAAAAGAGAATTACTTCGGTAGCTACCATTTCTACTACAAGGACTTGAGATCTTCATGTGTCATCATTATGCATTGACAAAAATGGTTGAATATAAGGCAAAGAGCAAGAAATTGTTGCATTTTGAATTTGTATTTCATTTTGATATTTTGTTGTTTTTAAATTTCTTTCTATTTTTCCAATGGATTATTTGGACTTTTAAAACTTAGGGTCAAATAAAATCAAACTACCAAATTTATACCACATAAATGATGGCTATTCTACAGCTTCATGGAATTTTTCTTTGAAAAGTATTGGTAGGCTTGACAGCAACCATTAGTTGTGAGAAGAAATGGTTTGTGAATAACTCCACTAATGCCCACATTCTAAGCAGCTCTAAAGTGAGCCAGCAACTGGCAATTTCATGGCAGTGTCTCTACCTATGAAGCCCATAATGTCAGATCCAAGTCACCCACTCTGTTTTCAGTAATTCCATAGACTGGGTATCTTTCCTAATCTTTACAATAAGTTGACAAGAGGCAACTATTAAAACCAGTAAAGGGGACATCTGGGTTGTTTCCATAATCTAGCAATTGTAAATTGAGCTGCTATGAACATAGATATTGCTGTGTCACTATAATGTGCTGATTCTAAATCCCCTGGAAAAATACCAAGGAATGGAATAGCAGGATAGTATGGTGGGCTCATCCCTAGTTTTTTGAGGATTTGCTAGATTATGGAAACAACCCAGATGTCCCTCACTGGATGAATGGATCCAAAAACTGTGGTACATATATACCATGGAATTTTACACAGCAATTAGAAACAATGATATTGCAGCCTTTGAAGGTAAATGGATGGCTATGGAAGAAATTATGCTGAGTGAAATCAGCTTAACCCAGAGAACCAAGGGTGGAATGTCTTCACTCATCTGTGGAGGCTGGATCTAGACCCTGGCCATTGAGAAAGGAGGTCTATTATCCATATAAAGTGTAATGTTATACAACCTAATACTTTTTTAGAGATATTGTAGGAAGGGGAAGGGAGGGATAAGGGTGGGTAATTGGTGGGGAGCACTCTTGGGGGTAAATTTAATCTCCAGAATCTAAATACATTTTATGTTATTTTGTTAAAAACTTGTATGGTTGCTCAAAAAATAAATTTCTCAATTAAAAAAGAACCAGTAAAGGGGTAGTTGTTGCTTAATAATGAAGTAAAAATCGTATCAAGCCCAGTTTTTGCCAGTTTGATTTTCTTTCCCTATCAAAGATCTCAGTATGTGATAATCATATTACAAAGGGCTCTGGGTATTCATAGGTTCTGCCTCTTGGGATTCAATCAAACTCAGAATAAAAAAAAATTGAAAAAAGAAATAGCATTTCTTCTAAACATGTACAGACATTTTTCTTGTCATCATTCCTTAAAAATATACTGTAATAGATATTTACTTAGCACATTTATTGTATCAGATGTCATAAATAATCTAGAGTTGATTTAAAGTATACTGACTGGGTGGGGTGTGTGCAGGTCATATACAAATACTATTCTGATTTACATAAGGAACTTGAAGGATCCTGGGTTTTGGTGCCTGTGGGAGATCCTGAAACAATGCCCTGCTGATAGGCATTGTATTTTATTTTAAATATAGTAGTCAGAGCTGGAGCTGTGGCTCCATGGTTACTGTGCTTGCCTAGCATGCAGGAGTACGTGAGTTCAAACCCCAGCACCACGAACACAGAGAAGTCTCAGAGCAACAAAAGCCACATGAAAAACTAAATGAAAATTTTTTCTCTCTCTTTCATTGTTCTTTCTTAAAATAAAAAAAATAGTCTACCTCCTTAAAATGATTTACAACATACTTCTTTATAAATATATTGACAAAATAAGGTAATTTTGTTAATTTTACAATACCTTAAGAAATCATGTCCTAGTAACAAATTTAAAACTCAGGTAAGTTTGAAGGGAATAAAGTATAAATAATTATAAAACACTATGCAAAGTTGCTTTTAGCTTAGTTTAAAAAGAAAGAGAGTGAGAGATACTAAATGATACATCCCTAAAGAGGTATTTATGGTTATATGAGTGGAATTCTTTGCCCTTAGTCCAGTTTTTCACTTTTACATAAGGATATAACTATTTGAACCTGTGTTACTTAAGTTTATATGTATGAATGGTCCATATTCAAATATTACTATTAAATAAGCATTATGATCTAGGTCTTTATTTCCTTCACAAGGTTGTTATAGAACAAACTGAGAATGTGCTTCAGAGACTTAAAAATATTACGGAATGTAAGTTATGCTGATTTTTAAAAATTCTCTCTGTCTGAAATCTACACATTGCTTCATTTGCCATTTTTCTCCCTTCTCTAGACTCCCTGCAGCGCTTCAGAACAGTTGAACTTTAAATTCTGTGCTCCGAGAGGTCTTTAAATTGTCTTCTGTTGCACAAGTACTAATGTATAATGCAGGAAGCTTACAAAACCTCAAAGAATTTCAAAACCACTGCAGCAGCATTTGAATGGGCTCTAAAGTATACAGGTTGCCTTTAGCCACTAATAAGAAAGCCGTCTTTGCTTGGTTTGAATAGGTGCTCTCCATTACACCAAGCTTTAGAACAAGAAGAGCAGGCGGATGGTTCCCTGAAGGTGCTGGCAGCAACAGCTCCCAGGGCAACCTCTCCGCGGTGGAGCTTCCAAAGACTCTTCTTCCTGTTTTCATTCCCTACCTCCCTACTGCTGGAAAAGCCATGTAAACATAAAGCATAGACACAGAGAAGAATAGGAGCCATTGACCCCTAAGTTCCTTTGTATTTGACACCAACATTTAGTTTATAAGCCAATTTAGAAACTTTATTGAAGAAAACAGTTATGACAAGTTATGAACTCTTATTTTTCTGTATAGGTATTAATTGTTTGACTAAGGAAGCTAATCAAATAAATCCTGCTTAGAAAATGTAGGTTAGCATGGCCTCAATAGCTTTATAAAGGAATACCAAAAATAAAGTAAAAAAATTAATTGTTGCAACACGAATGGACATGTCTGTTAATATATCAACTGAGCACAATTGAACACAATTCAATAGTCCTTGCTTTAGGGGAAAAAAAGTCCAAATTAATGAATTTTAGTTTACTAAAGAAAGTAAACACACAATGACAGCTTTACTCTTATGACAGAACAGAGAAAAAGATAAATAAAAGGACAGATGTAGGATCTCAGTATGAAAAATCAAATTTCTCATAGTTTTTGTTTCTGTAGCCATTTTATGTGAGATATTCTAAATTGCAGACAAACTTTACCTGATCTACATAGATTAAATACCATATTTTAATAATTCCTTACTCCTTTCTACATTGCTTTGGGTTCAGTTGTGCTCAGTAGCTGCTGTTAATGTTGTGAGCAGTTCTTCTCTTTTAATGGTTGATAAAGATATTTTAAAATAAAATTTTGATCAAATAATAGCTGTATGTAAGTAATATAAATACAACTGCATGTAAACATTCATCTGTATTGATAAACATGATAATTATATTTAAATGCTAATTGTAAATTAAGTAATTTTTTTTCAGGGCTGAGGCCCAAACTCCAGAACATGCACATGCTAGGCAAGCAGTCTGCCACTGAGCTAAATCCTCAGCCCCATAAATTAGGTAGTAATATTAATTAGTATTTACCTAATACATGCCAGGAAATGTTCCTGCTACCTACAATAAAGACACATCCAATGCCTTCCCTCCTTAAGCTAATTACATCCCTGTGATTAAACTACAATGGCAAAAACAAATAACTCATAAATTAGATTTTCTACTTCTCATAGACAATAAATTTGGAAAAAGTCATTGTAAATTTTATATATATGAGAATACTAGAATGATGACTTTTCAGGACTATATGTCCTGAGACTCAAATGCATCCTTATAGAAATTAATCTTCATACATTTTAAAGTATTAGTTTTGATTGTAAAGGAAGCAATATTCTTAGATGTGCACTTTTATTTAGATTGAAAGTAGTGGAATTTGATCTAATTAAAAAATCAGAAAATCAGGTCTCATAGAAAATAATAACCATAAAGAGAAGAAAAGAGGGGGAAGAGGCGATTCTAAGGAAGAAAAATGAAAAGATTTTTGACTCACATATTTCAAAGTGATCTTAGAAACTGGATCAACTTTTATAGCTCCTATGATAAATTACCTCAACTTCATTTAGTTTTTCATGTGACTTTCATTGCTCCAAAACTCTGTGGTGTACATGGTGCTAGGGTTTGAAACCATGTACTGGCACATGCCAGGCAAGTGAAGTAACCACTGAGCCACCACTCCAGCCCCACCTTCCTGGTTTTAAATTAATACAATTTACTTTTTCAGTTTTTTTTTTTTTAATCAGGCACAGGTTTCAATCTGAAATCAAGATTTTGGTCAGGACATGTTCCTTCCTGGGGATGGTCTGGTAGAACCACTGCCCTGTGATTTCCATCTAAAGGCTTCATGCATCCATCCATTCTTTTTCCCCTTCCTCCATCTTTAAAGTCAATAATGCCAAATCTCTCCAATCCCTCTTCAGCAGTTACATCCCCCTCTGATCACAGCTGGGAAAAGATCCTCCAATTTTAATAACCCACGTGGCCAGATTGGGCCTAATTCTGGTGGTCCAGGATAAAGCAGGATCTTGAGATGCTTACTTTAAACACATTTTAATGTCTCTTTAGCCAAGGGCAAACATGCCTTTTGTTCTGGGGACTGGGACACAAATATCTTTGGAGGACCAATTACACCTACCACAAATGTGGAAAATTTTGTGACTTTTTTGACAGGCAAATTTTTAAAGTGAAGTACCAATTATTTAGTTTTTACTTTCAACACTTATATTAACAGATGTGTTTTCTCCAGACCAACAACTAATTTCCATCTCTGTGGATCCCAGATGGAAGTCCAGTGATTCATTTCCATTCTGACACTATTGAAAATTTCTACCAACCCCACAGGTTAATGGTTTAGTCCAATAAGACTTCCCCCACTTTGGTCAACAAGCATAAGTCCCAGACAGTCCCTTCTTTTGAGAGACCAGCTATGAGCTGCAGGTTTCCATAACCCCACCTCAAATTCTATAAGCTAGAACAACTCTCCAAATTCAGAATGTAATTTACTTACTACTGCCAATTTAGAGGCATTGATATTAACTCTGGAGCAGCCAAATGGAAATGATCCATAGCACAGGGTGTGTGATGAGGAGCTCAGAATTTCTGTGTGCGCTTGGGGCACGGCCTCTTCCCAGCAGCAGTTCAGTGCTCAATATCTGGTGATTCTCCGAAGTCTATGATAAAAATTTTTAAGGAGGATCCATTATGTAGGTAGGCATGGTTAATGCATTCTTTGCCACTGGTGATTAACTCTATCACAGTTCTGTTCATTTCCCACAGATAAATAGGGGATCCAAATGTTCTACCTATCTAACCACATGTTTGGTAAATGTGATGGTCAGGTCCATCCAGAAGCTGTCTGTGACCTTCCTGCTCTCATCTTAACTTCAACTCAGATATAGTAAAAGGAGCTTACCATGAATGACAGATGATAGACCTTTTACTGCTATCTCTCAGGAGTTTCAAGAATTTTAAGACATCTCTGCCAGGGATCAAGGAGGAAGACCAAATAAATATTATTGTATTACAATATCATAACAATCTGTAATTAATTATTTTTCATGTCCAAAGACAGACAGAAGCAAAATTTATACTATTAATTTGATATATAGCTTTGTCGGATTTTTCTCAAGGTATTTCTGATGAAAATTCAGGAATTCATGCACATGGAACAGTCTACTTTAAATATTTGCCTTTTTAGATTGTTTGTAATGAATTTTTATAGTCTTATCAAATGTATTCTTATTGTATCTGATTTAAAATCTACACTTATGTGCAGTTAATGTTTTTTAATTCATACTACCTAAACCAATCTTATCATTTTATTTCAAAGCTAAACACTATTACCAGCTTGATGTGCATCATTCAAAATCTTTTCTCTATGCATATGCAAACTAAGCAGTGTATGAATTACGATACATTCTTGTTAGTACCTGCTTAACATTTCATTGGTTGTATACCTTGATTTGCTTAATTATTCCCCCATCCATGGACATTCATATCATTTAGTGTTAGAGTCCCTATATGGAAATTCTTGAGTAAAATTGTGTATACTTAATTTTAACATATATTACTTGAGATTTTTCTATAGATTTTTAGCAAATCAATCCTATTTGGTATTCTAAACATCCCTAAATATTGTAACTTTATCATATGTTGATAACTAGATGAATTAAACAAAGAGATTTTTTGGTGATTTTGTTTGCATTTCCCTAGTAGTGGTATTCAAAATCTCTTCCTATAGATTAATTTTTTCTTTGAACTACTTATTCCTAACAAACATCTTTATTTTTTTCTTAGTAATTTTCTGTTTTATTTAACTAATTATGTATGTGCATATATATACATATATATATATATAAAATCTCCATATATACTGAACATATTTTTGCCAACATAAATATTCTTTCATTTCATAGTCTTTTACTATTTTTTAAAATTATATAGTTTTTTTTACCGAGTAATAATTTTTAATAGAAAATTGTAGAACATAATAAACCCAAAGAAGAAAATAAAAATCACCCACTGCATTTCACTCCTAGATAACCACCCACAGATGACTTTGTATTTGGGGGGATATATCTCTAGTCAATCTACACACATATCATTCCTTTTTTAAAGCACCCCCACAGAACTGCAGAACTCTTAACATGCTGGTGAGTATTAAAAGATAACTATGTATCTATAAACGATACTATGCATCTCTATATTATGGATCTACAAAAAGAGACTTATCATACCATCAACATCAGTGTCATAGATACTGATAAGTCTCTTTTTTTTATTTTTGAACAACCTTACAAGATTTTAACAAAATAATATAAAATGTGTATATATTCTGGATATTGCAATTATCCCCAGGAGTGCCCCCCAATTACCCTCCCTTGTCCCTCACTTCCCCTTCCCACTGTAACTCTAATTTTGTAAAGTAAATAAATTCTATTTTTAAGTTTTTTGTATCCTATATTCCATAAAATATTTCTTTTTTTTTTTTTTAAAGAAAGAGGGACAGTGAGAGAGAGAGAAAGAGAGAATACGTTTTATTTAGTTTTTCATTTGGCTTTCATTGCTCCAACACTTCCTTGTGTACGTGGTCCTGGGGTTTGAACTCACGTCCTTGTGCTTGCCAGGCAAGTGCCACAACCACTCAGCCATCACTCCAGCCCCATAAAATATTTCTTATCCTAGACACCTAATATTTTTTTTTCAATTTAATTCGGATGCAACAGAAATCTGAGATCCTTGGTAGGATATTTTTTTTGTTTTGGACAATTTCTTTTTATTAAGGAGTTTAGACAATCATAGATGCATATAAGGTAATAATATGATACACATTTGATTCTAATCCAGTCACCCCTACATTGCCCACCCCATAGTCTCTTGATTCTTCTGTATTTCCCCATCACAGCTATTAATATCCTTTTATATATATACAATATTCTGAATCTTCGAGCATTAAAAGATTGCAAAAACTATTATTTGGCTTCTCCTGGGGGGTAAAGAGTATGCCACATTGTTGATTGTAAATCCTAAATATTCATTTCTTCCACATAGATGATCAATGATTCCAAATTTATTAATTCTAAAATTTTCTTTCCAATTAATAGAAATATCATGTTTATGACACTTTATTTTTCTCTTAACACTATTCTATTTTGAGACCACTGGCCACATAGTACTTTTTTTTTTTTTTTAGAGAGAGGGACAGTGAGAGAGAGAAAGACCAAGTTTTTTTTGTTTTGTTTTGTTTTAATTTAGTTCTTCATGCGGCCTTCATTGCTGGGACACTTCATTGCATACACAGTGCTGGGGTTTGAACACACGTACTCTTGCATCCCAGGCAAGTGCCGTAACCGCTGAGCCAGCACTCCAGCCCCCACATACTATGTTTTTATAAGTGTTTTATCTGGTATACATTCATTATCCATTTTTATGAATTTCTTATCTATTTGCAAACAATGGGGAATCCATAAGTTTTAACATCCTTCTATTCACTTCTTCCACAAGGAAAATTATAATTCAAATGTGTTACGTCTTTAAGGACTGGCATTTTAAAATTATTAATATTTTAACATTCATAAAGTTAATATTTTACATACAGAAGTGTAATAATTTCTGAAGAGAACCACACTGATATTGGTTACTTTAGTTTTCAGATACAGAATTATGATATGGTTCTGAATTTGTTTAGGTCACTTTACGCCCTTCAATGAAATATTATATTTTGCTAGATATATATTGTAAACATTCTGGTTAGAAAAAAATTCTAACTCCTTTCTACTTTTGCACTGAATTTGATGATAGCAAATCGTTTGTTCATGGAGAAGGGCAACAGAGTTTGTGTGTATGTCAGCTACTTTCGGTCTCCTCGTGTCCAGATGCATGTCGTCAGTTCTGCTCAGGAATAGCTCAGAGCGCAACTCCATCTCAGTTCTGGACTTCTACAACAGGCTGGCTATGCCTTCTGCTGTTGATCCCTCAACTCTTCACAATTATCAAAATTCAAACCCTTCCACTCTCACGGTTATGAAAAATGTCACAAACATTGGCCCATGTATTCTTGTTCCTCTGGGTCTCAGATGCATTCTTTGGTCTCTGCTAGTTTTCCACCCTTTATAAGACAGGAAAAAGAAAATTCCATGAGTTTATTCATAATCCACCTTCTTAAAAAATCACATCCACCAATACATTGAACAAATGAACAAAAATTAATATAGGAAAATTTAGATGAAAAAAATATAGAGAGTCTCCGTAACTTCTTGGAGCATGAAGAATTAATTATATATCATATACTGGCGGTACTTATACTGAGCTTCTGGATCTCCTCCCTCTCCATCTCTGCTTACATTTCTCTCTCTCTTTTATCTTTCTCCATCTGTTCATCCATACATACACACTTTTGTTTGATTAAGCTACTGCCTCTTGTTTCCATGAAGGAAATAAAATAAATTTTAAAAAATGAGAATATGGGGCTGGAGCAGTGGCTCAGCAATTACAGAGCTTACCTTGCATGCACAAGGACGTGCGTTTGAACTCCAGCCCCAGGTACGCAACAAAATGTCAGAGCAATGAAGGCCACACAAAAAACTAAATAAAATTGATTCTCTCTCTGTCACCGCCCCCTCTCTTAAGATAAAAAGAAGAATATATGAAATTATAATAAAATAAAAAACCTGACTATTGAGGATTGAGAAAAAAACAGCATAGAGCTTTCCTAGAGATCATTTTACACTGTACTGTGCCACAATGCTCGTTTCTTTAATTAGCATGAGGAAAATTAACGAGTGAAATGGAGACGGTCTAAAGTCTATGTGTAAACCTTACTTTGTAGGTGAAGAAGCCAGGCGTAATGGGAATAGCATAGTTACCAGCAGGAAGGATTAAATTAATGGCAGGAGTTATTGGGCTGTGCTTAATAAAAGCTGAATCCAGGGAGCCTGGGTGAACTCCCCTTTCTTTGTAGCCCTCTGTTCATTTCATGGCTTCCCATGTCCTCCTTAGAGGGAGGGACTGCTCAGAGCTGTGCTCCATTGTCAGCGCATACACCAGCTTTGCTGAAGTTAAAACATTACTATCTGTGTGCCATTTCATTTGAGCTTTTGAGATACTTGCCTTTGAAGGTTTCTCTCGGATTTTGGTTATTCTTTTTTCACTTCTTGACTTAGAGCACTCTGTTTATCTGCCCCAGTCATTGTTCTATACTTTCTGCTACTTCCCTTGCCTAGATTTAGTAGAGTCCAAGTTTTTTAGGAGGCTCTGGAAGTTACACAGTCCTGCTGATACCTTGATTTCAGAATTTGAGAGAATAACTATCTTTTGCTTTGAGCCACCAACTTTGTCTTGATTTGCTACGGCAACCACACAAAACAATACAATTTGGTTGAAAGCTTCAGATTTACAGTGAGAAACTCTGCATCATTTATCTAAGCCAGAGAGTCACAGGGCAGCCTCACTGAAAGTTCTGCCACTGTCTTCCCAAGAGAAATTGAGGCAGCACTTCAGAAATAGGTGATTAAAAAATGTTCATAAAGGGATATAATCAAATTCCACTGCATTAATTAAAATAAATTAGCTATGTGCTTCATTATAAATTAGCATTTTAGATAGATCCATCAGAAATTTCTACTTCAAAATGCAAAATTTACACTATGACCACATCCTTAATATCTAAGCCATTTATTTTAAAAATAGCTGTTCAATATCACTTCACCAAGAATTACTAAAAGGACTGTGTCACTTTTGGTGCATATTTTAATTCTATGTTGATTTGAAAGTGGCTGCTTCTCTGGCCCCAAATGTTTGTCCTCTCTCTGACACATGTTTCATCAAAAGCACCATATGATCAGACTCACCTCTCCATCTTTAAGAAAACTTCAATTCATTTTTATTAGTTTTGCTGATTTTGATGTTCCTGTTTTGTTTATAACCCAGATTTTCTCTTCAATTGCAAGCAATTCTTGTGGTCAGTATTAAGCACTGCTATAAGAATATTTTCTCACCCTTATTTTTCACTAGTCTGTCCCTCACTTATACACAAATTTGAAATAATTAGTATTTCCCAATTTAAAAAGTTTTGCAAATAGCATAGGTGCCTTCTCTACTTTTGAAAGCAATTTCAATATACTGTGCTCTTAAGAATTGTGGGTGGAGTGAAGCAAAAATAACCTGAAATGTCAAGGGACATACAGAAAACTCACAGTGCACAGGTCAGGCAAAGCTCACAAATGTTTCAGAATATTTTGAATTTTTCTTTTTATACTAAATATTGTGTTATCAGTATATATATTAAAGCATCCTCTTTGAAATTTATATGCACTGTACTTTTTTAAATAGATTCTTACATTTAAACATACTTCAAAACAAATAAAAAGTAGTATTAAAACTAAATGCTTTAAAAATCCAAATGTTTATAAAGTATGTATTTAAGCAGAAAAGACTACAAGGCATGTAGCAAAATAGTAAAGCAGACATCTGCACAATTAACAGTTTTACTGATAGGAGCTAGTCAGCAAAGACAGGTACCTATTTGTCAAAATGCTCCTTGAATGATTAAAGCCTGTTATAGAACTAGAGCCCACCACCGTGGTCCTCAGTTACTGATTCTTGTGAACACTCTAAAAAAATTCAGATATGTCACTCAGAGGAGCAGGCATGGTTTATTAGAAGGGATAGAAAATGAAAAAAAATTGACACTCTAAAAGGAGAGAGCTCCTCATGCCCTCCCCGGTTGGGGGGCATCTCAGGAAAGTTTCCAGAATGTACCCCCCCATCCAGTTGTAGCTCTAGAGGTCTGATTGACAGAATTATTAATATCAAGTCCCCACTGTGCATGGTCTTACCCTAGGGAGAAGAGATTTTACTACTAGTATGAAATGCTAAAGATCCAAGGTCATTCTGAGTCACTTTGGACCACATTGACCAGTCCTAATTGGATCATGTACTTGTAGATTTTATGGATCGTGGCTTTGCCTAGATCCTTGAGTTCTGAAATCTGGTGTGTATAAAGGTCACTAACAGACCCCTGTTTCAGGGTAATTTACCTCCTTTCTAATCATCCAGGAAGAGCCCTCTGGGTCTCAGCAAGCTATTGAGGAATGCCTCATATCTTATTGACTTGAGCCAGGTAGTGCTATAAGTAAATTACTTTTCAAAAGAAAGCACTTGGAGACGTGCACTGTGGGCCTGGTTTATAGAACTATCCCCTTAACCTCTTCTTCCCACACTCACATCTGTCTGTTACCGATCACCAAATGTCTAATTATTCTAATTACTCCCATAAGATAAGGAAGTTGATATCTCCACTTGTGCACCTTGGTTTTTATTTATTGTGAGTTTATTCAAAGAAAATTTCTAAAAATAAATAAATAATAAAAAATTTAAAAAACTGTGACGGATTTCCTACTCTTCTTGTAAAATCTAGTACAATTAGATGACAAATGTCCAAAAATCAAATACAATGTTACTACCAGATAGCAGCAGATCTCACCCAGGTAGGAAGAGGCTAGGCCATAATGCTCTCTGCTCCAGAAATACAGAGAATGAAATTGAAGGGAAGAGAGATTCTAGTCAAAAACAAGAATTTCAATGCTTCAAAAGTTCCATCTCCAAAAAGCTCTGGGACAAGGAAAGGCTTTGAAAGAGGACAGGATACCTTTAGGACAAAATACAGAATTTCACAGGTTGTTGCTCTTTCTCTCTCCCTGGAGCCTTTCTTATCACACAAGAGGATGGCACTTCCTAGGGCTAGAATCTGTATCTTCCTAATTTGGGGAGGTCTCTTTCAATATCTGGTTAAAAATATGGTGTGAAGTCATGGTTTTCCAATCCTGTGGATTTCATGGTCTCCCTGAGCTGGCACAAGGGTGGTGGCATGAATTCTGATGATGTCCAGACACACACTTCAGGTCCCCAACCTGCTTCAACCAAAAGCCAATTTTGTCTTCATTATATTGCATTGATACTATGTTGGTACTTTTCAGTAGTGAACTTAAGTTGTTTATATTAAAGTTATTCTTTTTGATTATGAGAAAATGTGAATTAATCTAGAATATTATTTATACTGAAGAAATGAAACTTGAAAATAAAACTTTTATATTTCTTCAGTGGAAAAGAGGAAAAGTTGTACTGTAATAATGTTGCAAAACTAAAACTCTTAAATTAATTTTTGAAACTAAAAATTGTAAGTAGAAATTAATTATATGTAGTTTAAGTATACAGGAAAGATTCCAAATAATCTTTAAATCATGCCAGAGTGTAGGAAATGAATGTGTTCACTTAAAAAAAACAAATTGTTTAGCATTATTTTGGGTAGAAATGGTAGAGGTGCCATTTCTTAGGTAAAAAAAAAGAACAAAGCAGGAATATTTACTTTTTTGACATTAGACTATTGAACAATCAGGATATTTTGTTAATTTTATTGAGGAGTTGTGCTATTATACCATCTTAAATGTATATGTAGTAATAATATGATATGCACCTGATCCTAATCCAGAATCACCCCTACATCACCCATAACCCTGTCTCTTGATTCTTCCATATTTCCCCTCTATAACAGATATAAATGTCCATATATACATATATCAGACATATATATCTGTGTGTATATATATATGTATATATTTAATATAGTGCAGTTTCCAGATTTAAATGATTGCATAAATATTCATAAGTGTTTTTTGGCTTCTTGGTAGAATAAAGAGTAGGCTACATTACTGATTCTCCCAGTAGATTCCTCCCTATCAACCTTCCCTCTCCCATCCTTCTCCCTACCCCAAATTCTATGGTTCTCCTAGATTATTTTTTGCTTCAACTTTGGCGAGTCTAGTACATGAGTTGACCTTTTACCCAAGCCTGGGTTTTCCTCTAGCCTTCACAAATATAAGAGAACAGTGTCCCTTGCATTCTTGTATCTCTGGGTTTGGCTATTTTCACTCATTAGAATTTCTTCCATTGCCATTCATTTACATTCAAAAGTTGTGATATTGTTGTTTCTAATAGCTAAGTAGAACTCCATATGTATGTATGCATATGTATATATGTATATATGTGTGTATGTATGTATGCATATGTGTATGTATGTGTGTGTGTACCTCAGCTTTCAGATCCATTCATTCAATGAGGTTATGTGGGTTGATACCATATTTTAGCAATTTTAAATTGAGCTGTTACAAACATTGATTTTGCCTTGTCACTGCTGTGATGTTCTGATTTTAGCTCTTCAGGGAAAATACCCAGAAGGAGGATAGCTGAATCATAGAGCGGCTCCATCCCTAATTTTTTGAGGAGCATCCACACTGCTTTCCAGAGTGGCTGTGCCAATCTGCCATTTTTGATCTTGAAATGACTACATATTCATCAATGTTTCTCTTTCTCTCTTCCTTTCTTTTCATGTATTTCCTTTAATTGATTCAGGATACAAAAATGTCCAAAAGACTTCTCTCCACACCCCACCCCAATTTCCTTTGTTGGAGAGTTCACTCTGCACCTCTGTGTTTTATGTGGACATATGTTTAATTCATACCTCCAGTATTCTGTTGAACATAAGATATATGTAAGAATGGATCTAATCTACAGAAAGAAGATTTCACATAATAATAGCATTGTAAAAATCCATTACCTAACTATCAAAAAAATTATTCAAGAATGGTGAAAAATAGGGAAGTGAGCCTATATTTATCTAAAAGGTGAATCAGTGTAAATGGTTCTGTTAATATATGAATCTTAGATATTGTTAAGTTGGTGGCTGAATGAGGGCAGGGTATCAGCCAGCCCACGCCCTTGAAAGAACAAGCAATCAGATGCTAGCAGGCAAGCCCCAATGGAGTCTCACAATTGCCTTATGATAGAAGAAGTCCCCATGATCCAAGAAGTCCCCAGCCAATCTCCAAAGGACAAGGCCCCCAAACTTCCTCTGCCCACCCCAGACTATAAAGTCACTGCCCAGCTGACCCATGCCACTTCCCCAGCCCACCCTCACTCCAGCAGACTGGAGAACCTAGCTAGGAGCCACTAATCCCAGTAAGAAGTATTTGCTCAGTTACTCTTAGGTCTGATCCCCCTTTTTGAACACCCATGTTCTGATTTTTTTACACATATATATGAAATATGTATGTGTATATGTGTGTGTATATATATATATCCATATATATAAAGTAGAACTATGATTAATTCTATATTTAATCCTTGGTTTTCCATAATTGGAGTGTTAGAAACTATAAGAAATATATCTTCCAGCCTCAGTGAGAATGTAAAGGAGTCTAACAAAAGAATTTAATTGGACTGCTTTGACAAATTTGGTCAAAATTTTTGAAGGATAAAATTCTGGAATTCAGGTTTGTCACACATCCACCTTTGAGACTAGAGGAATAAATGATATCTGTACCCTCCAAAAGGGGTGGTATGACAGAGACAAAAATAAGTTAGCAACTGATGATTATTAATCACTATAATCTGATAATTAAAATAATCATCAAAACCCAATGCTTTGGTGTTATACTGCTCCATAATTTTATTTATTCTTAAAGAAGTGGAAAACACCATCATTTTCATCTGTTTCTATATAAATAGGAAGAATGCATGTTGGGATTATTGAATATGAGACTGTTATCAGAAGGCTCACATGTATAAATTTATATTGGCATCCCATTTTACTTTTACATATCATCCTAATTTCATCATTTTAGATAAATATAGGACTTCTCTGCTTTTTGATCATCCTAGAATAACTCTTTTAATTTTTTTAATAAAAGAGAGAGGGATACAAGGAGAGGGAGAGAAACAGAGGATGGAATGTGTTTTTTTTTTTTTTTTTTTATCTGGGTCTTGTTTTTCTGACACTTAGTTGTGTTTGTGGTGCTGGGACTTGAACTTGAATTCGCACATGGCAGGCAAGCACTATAACTGCTGAACTCCAGCTCCCCCCAGAATAACTCGTTTGGATTTTTACAGTGCTATTACTGCATGAGATCCTGTCTAAGGAGATTAGACCCACTCAGAAAGGGTACTGCAGGTTTGGATCATTGTAAATGATAAATAATTTTTTCTTTCCTGATTAGATATTTTAATGTTAGATAAAGTCAATTTTTCTTGGGCCTTATTCAAATTTTCATAATGTTTCTTTCTTCATTCCCTGCCTCTTAAGTAGCTTTATATAACATTTAGTTAACATTATTTACCATTTTTTTTCTTCAAATGTTGGAAAAAATCTCCTTTAACATTAAAAGGACTCATCTGTCACCTTCATATATATTGAGGTCAGTAAAAGAATGGTACTCCGATTAGTCTTCTAAAAACACTACTTTAAAAATCAGTTTTTTAAAAGTTATTTTCCTTTTTCAAAGTACAAAGTGTGAGTAGAACCTTCCTCTGATTGCTAGGTTAACAGTTTTACTCACCTTATCTCCATTATCCTCTTAAGAACTAGATTTTTAAACAACTTTACTAGTATACCTGCTGTGTAAAACCATTTTCTTCTTTAGAATTTGATTCTGAAGGCAGATCTTGAGTTTCAACACTGAACAATGGATACCTGATGGTGGGAGCAGATAATTGTGTCTTGGAAAGATTTGAAGGACTTACCATGTCTCTTGGAACAGCCTTTCACCCAGCACCTGACAAGGAAGTTTCAAAGAGGAAAACAGAATTAAAAGTGGAAGGGAAGATGAAATTCGAATCACACAGAAATGCAGAAAATGAGTAAAATAGATGAGAAAAAAATTAACACTTCCAGTTTCCCAAATTTATAATTTGTTAAAGCATTGTTCTATTTTTCTTAGCATCATATGCTATTCAGATAAAACAAGATTGGAATATGCTAGAATTATTATCAAATACTTTATTATTATGGTTTTACATAGAAGCCCAATAATTACCGCTTGTTGGATTTTATAATTTATAGTATGTTCAAAACTTCATTGTAAAGAGTTTGGATGATAAAGGGGATTTCAGGCCCAGCAAAACAGGGTATGACTATAATCCCAGCAACTCCTGAGGCTTAGGAAGGGAGGTTTGGGGTCTGAGATCAGCCTCAGGGATCCCCAGTCTCAAAATAAAAAAATAAAAAGACTGAGTATGATAAACACACTAACCTGTCCAAACCCAAAGAATGGACTGAGAGAGAAAGGTAGAGAAAGAGAGACTTTAATGAGAGTCTTCCAAGATCAGGTGTCTGGGTGAGCAGCACAGCCAGAGGTGTTACAATCAGCATTTATCTCCTAGTGTGCAAGGTCCCTCCTGGTCCCTCCTGTGGCTTCTCATTGGCTGGGTACTATGGGGTGCACAGTCTTCCCAGAGGTCACATAGATTTTCCTGTTTCCAGTTTGATAAAGAAATGTACCTTCAGTTGGAAAATCCAAGGAAAGGGCCCTTGGATCGAGTGCCCTTGGCACACACAGTTCCTCTCTGTTGATCAGGCTGGTCCCTTCCCTCTCCTCTGTTTGTCCAGGGGCTGTGAATTTTTGCACTCCTATCTTAACTGCAGTAACTTTCCATTCTTCTCTCCCCTCCAGCTGCCTTTTTTACATCTGAATTTTACATTTGAGGCTAAGTATTGTATTCTGAAAATGCACTACCCGCTTTCTGGTTCTCACACTGGGGATGTAGCTCAGTGGCAGAGCTCCCCTGAGTTCAATTCCTAGTAAGAATCATAGATAAATACACAGGATTTCATTGTATGCTTGTTTCTCTAAGTCACATATTTCAGTGTCACATTTAATTCCATTGTAAACTTGGTTTTGCTCACCTGAAGGGGTTATTTATTTGTTTGTTTATTGTTTTAAGGCAACTAAAAGTGTGCCTTTATCTAATGTTGGTGGGGCAACACACACCCAGAAAATGTTAAAAGAAGAAAAAAGATAAAGGTAACAATTGTTTATTTAGTCCTGGATGATTTTCTTGAGGAAAATTTGTTGCCTTAATGGTCAAATCTCCTATTGAACACTTTTGCTTGCTTTGACAAGGCCCAGGACTATGTCAGGCAGCAAACATTGTAATAGTACTGCTTTCAAATATCAGCAGAAAGGGGGGTGATGAATTTCTGCAGAAAGCCATATCTTTCCAAACTCATTTATAAGTAGCCCAGAAAGATGCATCCAAGAACCAGAGATTCAGGATAAGTTGTCCAAAGGACTGCTCATCTGCTGCTCGGTTCTTCCCCATTTGAAGGTGACAAATCATTCAGTACAATCTTATCATGATAAAATGGTGCACTGGCAACCGCATGAACTTGCTGCCCCCAACTGTCCAGAATATAAAACATGTCCCCCATCACCACCGCCTTTTTTCACTTTTTAATTTTTTCGGTACAGTGACATTTAGTAAACTATTTTCTCAACAAGGATTCTGAAGTCTGCGGTTTAATGAAATGGTCATCTAAGAACTCTGTCCTTGTTTTCATTATTTAAAGAGAGAGGGACAGTGAAAGTGAGAGAGAAATAATCAATTTTATCAATTTTATTTAGTTTTCCGTGTGGCTTTTGCTGCTCTGAGACATTTTTGTGTATGCAGTGCTGGGCTTTGAACCCACGTCCCCAGGTATGCCAGGCAAGCACCGTAATCACTGAGCAACCTCTACAGCCCAGAATTCTGTCTCTTAGTTGATGAACAGAAAACATTATCCGTGCCTTTTTAACAAAAGATAAAAAGATTTTTTAAAAACATTATAGGTTCAAAATTCAGAAATTATGAAGAAAATTAAAGGCACCAACCATCCGAAGAAGGGAACCAAAAATAAAATAAAGTAGGTTGGTGTAGAAAACAAATTCAGGGACTCATTGGGTTTTTCGTTTGTTTGTTTGTTTTGTTTATTGTGAGCAAAATTAAAGGTTTAAGAGATAAACATTTTTGTCAACCTCAAACAATGTGCTTTTTAAAATAAATTAGATTACTTTTATATCAAATAAATGAGGGTCATATAGTTTAAAAATAACCTTTTTAATGTCTAGACTTACATGGTAGTATTGTTAGGGGACAGATGGAAGTGAATGGTGGGAGTGGAAGTTTAGAGAATAAATCTGTAAAATGGGTCCACTGTGCTGACCCCACATGCTTTCTCTTCCAAAAAGCCCTTTGCCTGCCTGCCTAGCCTGGGTAAGCAGAATGTGTCACATTCCTCAGCCAGAGATGTCTTGTCTGCCCAGGAACTGCTGGCCCAAAATAATGGTGATAGGAGGAATACAAACTATCCTGAAGGGAGAGACTTTGAGATCAGATCCTAAAATTTAGGAAAATAAGGGAAGTTCCTCCTACCAGAAAATCTGTGAAGATGTATGGCTAAAAATTCAATTGGTGGTGGGGGGCCGGTGGCTAGAGCAATGGCTCAGTGGTTATCAACACCTGTCTGGCATGCATGAGGATGTGGGTTCAAACCCCAGCATCACATACCCAATGAACTGTGGGAGCAACTAAGACCACATGAAAGGGCTGGAGTGGTGGCTCAGTGGTTATGGTGCTTGCCTTGCATGAGAGAGTCTGTGGGTTCAAACCCTAGCACCACATAAACAATGAAGTGTCAGATCAATGAAGACCACATAAAAAACTAAATAAAAATCGATTCTCTCTTTCTGTCTCTCTCACTGTCCATTTCTCTAAAAAAAAAAAAAATTAAAAAAAGATTTTCTTTCTGTCTCTCTTATAGTCTCTCTCTCTCTCTATTTAAAAGGAAGAAGAAGAAAAGTTGCGGGAGAGGGAGGAGGAGGAGGAGGAGGAGGAGGAGAACCTGGAGTTGCCATGGTAGTAAGGACTACATCTATCACCTTGATGAAACAGGGGGGAAAGTTAGGCAGTCAGTGTAGGCAGAATAATGGGTTCAGGAAGGGGTAAATTGGCTGACAATCATTTTTCCTAAGAAAACAACCCCCACCCTCACGCTAACAAAGTCCTCTGCTAACAAAGGTGTACCAGACACAGGCATCTCCTCTGCTGATTAAGGTGCTTGTGGGCCAAGGAGGAAAGATTAGATCAGGCCAGAGCTTCTGAGCCCTGTTCCCAGGCATGGGGGAGGGATGGCAATGGTTAATCAAAGGGGAAGACTCTTGACAGACTATTAGAAAGATGAGCTGGGGCTGGAGCGGTGGCTCAGAGATTTTGACACTTGCCTGGCAAGCAACAGGACCCAGGTTCCAACCCCAGCACCATGTACACAACTAAGTGTTGGAGCAACTAAGGACATGAGAAAAACTAAATAAAGTTGTTTCTCTCTTTCTCTGTCTCTCTCACTCTCCCTCTCTCTTAAAAAAAAA
>PVKS010006426.1:0-78509 GCA_004027875.1 Aplodontia rufa
TTCTCTCTCCCTCCTCCACCACCCCCCCATGGTGCCCCCAGAAACTCTGTTCTAATTTTAACTTTCTAACAATGTTCCCTAAATCCTCATTCACTGCCTCAAGACATTTGCTTTGTCTTTATTTAACTCATGTCGTGGGCTCTTCCCCAGCGACATACCTCCTCTGAGTTTAGCGCAGAAGAATGAGTGCACCCTGACTCTGTCTTCAAGTAGACAGTGTTTGAATCTAGGCCACTTTCATACGTTCAAATAAAGGTTACCTGATGTGAAAATATCAGTGACTGCAATGTGTTTTGGATCTTACGATATTAGGTTTAGCAGAAATTAATATTTTCATTTGGCAGATGAGAAAACAGATTCACAAAGCTAGCACAGCTCAAATTCAGTTAATGGCAGAACTCACAATGTTGTCTTTCATCTTTCTCTATTATTTCTTCTCCACAATTCTTAGTAGGAGAATTTAAAAGTCTATATAAAAAGAATTATCATTTTTTCCATTCCCCACACAATCACCATCCATTCATCAACAAGTACTTAATTTCCTATCAATTTTATGCTAAACGTTTAGTAACTCTACATTGGGTAACCAAACAGAAATCCAAAAGTTTTTGTTTTTCTGCAAATAACTAATTTGTGGGGCATAAAGTCTCTGTCACAACTACTTATCTCAACCATTGAAATCCAAAAGCAGCCATACACTCTATGCAAATGAATGGGCATGAGTATTTCTAAATAAAACTTTATATAACAAAACAAGTGGGTGGCTGGATGTGGTCCATAGCCTATAATTTGTCAACTCTGGTCAAAGAAATCTATAGACGGGTAGAAGTGTTGTGGTGGAGTGCAAGGGATGGAAGATTAGCATAGAAAAAGCCACAGCTTCTACCATTCTATTCTGGATCATTATATACTTTTACCAAACAACATAAAGCAACCTACCAATGGATGTAGAATGAAACTGTACTGACTAAATATCCAGGCAATTTCTGGGGATGCATAGAAAGCTTTGGCTTCAAACCAGTACCACAGTGACATCTTCATTATGTCAGAGTAGAAGGTAATTAAATGGTGATTAATTGCCTCCTAAATTCCAGACACTGTTCAGGACACTTATAAAGATAATTTCACTGTATCCTTAAAATAGCTATTAAAGAGAACATTTTAATCTTTATTTTAAAAATAAGAAAGTAATAGCTCAGAGAAGTTATATAACTTGACACTAACAATTGAGAGAGCCAAGATCTAAAATATACTTGCTTTGCTATGCAAAATTATTTTCCTTCTATGATAAAAAATTAATTATTCTAATTAAATCTAAAGACCTAAATACCCCATGGTAACCATATGAATAATTTGTATCAGCCTCCTATTAGAATGTGCTATCTGATATAAAACTGCAAATCAGAAAAATGTGGTCTCCCCTGTCCCCAGCAATGGGCACTTGCAAAGATGTTAATATGGACCTCCATCAGGCATAAGCCCAGGGAATCTCTGATATCACTGCTCATCACCAGAGGGATAAAGTAGACATATAATTGATTCTGTCTTAGTAACTTTATTTGTCTCAAAATAAATATTGGAATAAAATTATTAAACATGGTTGCTGATATCTTTCTACAAATTAATAATAGTGATGAATAAAATACTGAGTATAGATAACTTGAGCCTGTATTTGCATAACAATATACTTCCCAAAAGGCTGGCACAAACTTATAGGACAAATAACATTTAATTATAATGGGGTAGGGATTTACCATAATACTTTTAAAGCACAATATCTTTTAATCATACACATTATCTTCCTCTAATTTACTTGTTTTATTAAATATATTTGTATACTTGAGCTTCTCAGTTTTTATTTAAAAAAACAGTTTAAATAAGTGTACATAAAGATATATATTTCAACATCATTACAGGAAATTTTTCTTAAATTTGAAGATTATACAGAAAGAATTGCATAAAATTTTCAAAAACCTACTCTAAATTGTTATGATCTATGTAAGCCAGTCTATTATTATTTGGTGCAAAAGTGTTCTGCATTTGTATTTGATTACAAGACACCAACATTACATCATACAATAGGGCGCTAAAACTACTAATTGAAAATAGCATAAGACATTTATCTTGTTAATTTCAGATTCATTTGTTGTTCCTGAGACAAATATGCCAACATCTGAGAACTGTAGAATTTGCTCTTTTTTTAACATTGGGTTCAAATGACACATTGTTATCTAAATGATAATTTCAATTCCTTGATGGTATTAATAAACGAACTTTTAAAAATATAATTGTAAGTTATTGATCCCATGCCAAAAATCTGTCACTGGTGTACAAATTAGCATGAACATATGTTGATGCATAATTCACTATTTGCAACTGGGCTTTGTTGAAAAATTTATGAAAATTCATGAAAGAACCTTTTTTGATTAAGTTGCCCAATAAACAAGTAACCAGAGGTGTTCACAGTATGAGTTAATACAACTTCCGAAATTGGCTTTTGTGCATTTTGTAGGATTTTTATGAGATGTACTTAAACTTATACATAAAGTGATAGTTTATTACTAAAAATCATAACATCTACATTTAAGACCTAAATAGAAAGGGATGAAGGTTATCTATTCCAGGATTCCCAACCTGTGGTCCATGAATCACCTGCATCATACTCACTTATATGCTTGTGATAAATGTTCTTTATCCTAGGGATGAGCCAGGATCTAGATCGTTTAAACATGGTTTAAAAGATCTAGGTTTAAAACAGGATCTTTTTGATTCTAGAATCAAAAAGCCTTATGGAAAGTCTAGAAATATGTTCTTTCAATTTGTTCAACTGCTTCTTATAAATTAGAACATTGATATCCAATCTCATACAGTTAACAAATGAGGTACTAAGGCCCAGAGTTCAGTTGACATCACCTAAAAACCAGTGGCAGATCAGGGACTAAATTCTATGTTCCCTTACTCCTAATAAAATGTTATTCCTCTACAAGTCAGAGAACAATAGGTAAATATACTGTCCATGAGAGTGGGTGATTCCTTGTCAATAGTACCAGAATAATGTTAATTGGTGGCCACGGCTGGCTCATACTTAACACAAGTCAGATTCTGTTATCATCTGATTGAATTTATTTAATCCTCACCTCAAGCCACTGAGGTATGTGCTATTATCTTCTCCATTCTATAAATATGTAAACCAAGGCCCAAAGAGGTCAAGGAGCCTGTCCTTATAGTTCCAGTATTACCACTCTCATAGAGCCATATGAATACCATCCATAAGAGCATCTTGACTTAAAACTTTCTAAAACATTAATTTTCTTTTGAAATAGAACATTTAAAATATGTTAAAATTCACCTCTGTAGAAGACTTTTCCTCTGCACAAATTCCTCTTTTAAGTATATAAGTACACTTAATTTAATTATTAAACAGCAATCTAACTACCAGGCATTTATACCCAAGTATGATTTTTTTTTTCAAATAGACTCCTACCTTTTGAAGGCTGGTTGAAATTACATGCAATGATAAAATGACAATTCACATGAACATGGAGTGTAGGGTTACTAATTTGGAAAATAAGAAAAATTAATTTAGCAATATTATCACATAGGAAATTCTTATGATAAAATCTTTGTTAATATGAAATAGGGCAAGCTTTATTATATCTGGCAACTCCACCTTCAAGAAAGAAAAAGGAAGTGTTTCTTGGGAGAGCATTGTTAGAAATGGATTGTGGGCCACACCAGGGGATTTATTATAATTTATGTGCAGTACTAAAATATTGTACCTGGAAACCAAGAGAGTTCAAAAGGAGGCATGTCTCTGTTTTGCTATTTTGTCTAATGTTGGGTGAATCCAGTATTGCCGTGGCATTTTGACTTAGACAAAATGCCTTAGATACGTCATCAATAAAATAAAAACAATATAGAAACAATAGGAATATGTAAATGTAGATACTACAGGAATGTTTCCATATACAATTATCCATGGGCCAGGTTATTTCTGAGCAATCTAACACTATATACCTTTGTCTTGAATATTACCTTACAACTGTCATCTGCTTCTTAAAATTTGGAAATTTCTACTCTAATCTGTGTAGAAAATAGGTTTGCAGAAGACATGTATTGAATAACATTGAAGAGTGATTTTTTAAAAATTTAGTCTTGATAAATGAATTTTGTATAAAATATTCATTCATTCACTAATTATTCCCACAAATATTTATCAACTGCAACCTTGACTCTGCAATTTGCTTTGCCTGGAGGGGCATTATTAGGACAAAGGACTGAACTGTGACTATTAACCAACATAAAGTTTTATATCGCCTTTGATCAACGCAGAAGAAAGATCTAGCTTATTAATAATTAATCCATGGGGAAAGCCAATTGCTCATTTTGGTTTAATTTTGACATATTGACAATTTCCTTAAAACAGTATACACCCAGATTCCTGAATGCCTTCCCCAGACTGAAAATAAGAGTTTTACATAATTACCATAGGCATAAACTCACACAGAGAAAGAACTGAACCAGTAAGTTGGTCTTTGGTGCAGAAAAAATGTTTGCGTTCCCTCCCCCCCAAAAAATGATAAAGCTCCCACCCTCAATCTAATTAATGGGGATGAGTCCTTTGGGAGATAATCAGGCTTTTATGAGGTCATAAGGGGCTTCATGGAGGGACACATCAAGAAGATACCATGTGAGCACATAATAGGAAGGTGACCATATATAAGCCAGAAAGAAAGCCCTCACCAGAAAATGAACTCTGCCGACCCTAGATCTTGGATTTCCCAGCTGCCAGAACTAAGAAATCCATTCCTATAGGTGAAAGCACCTAGTCAATGGTATATTTTTATCGTAGGGCAAGCTAGGACAGCCTTAAAACCATTCAGAAGACATGGTGGTGGGTTTAATGTGAACCTCAATTAAATCTATTTAACCCCTTGGTTGACACATTAAGCATCTGAGTTTCTACCAAAATATTTCATTAATTTATACTTACCACAAAAGACCTAATAAATTCTAAAACATTTAATAAATAAGGTGTGCATTTTTTCCAAAGGCAGAGCATCAGTCTGAAGATACAGACACAAAGTGGGGAAAATAAAGAGATTGCTCCTAGAAAAAGCAACACAACCTGTGGCCTGGAATATATCACCTTAGCTATTTCTGTCCTAAACAATTCATCCTTTTCCTTAAACACTCTTCTTAGGTTGGCATAATTAAAAGAATCTAAAATCACTTGTTAAAAAACATACATAGTAATTTTCAAATGTGCAAGTAAGGCCAAAGAGTTTGTTTATAGTTTTTGACCAAAACAATGCAACTTAGCCAAGAAAGTATCACCAATTAAATGAGCCAAACACAAACTATTATTTCCGCAGCATTTTTATACCGGAGTATTATACAACGCAAAGAACGTTTTCATTTTCAGAACCTTTAAATTGTTAGCAAATTCTAAATGAAAGAAATAACTGCTTATGATTCAAAAAGGGCAAATACAGGAGACTGAATTAGAATAAGTTATACTGCAAGTTTTTATAAAAATCTCAATGTTTATCCTATTTCAAGTATATCTAAAAAGGATAGGGGGTGAGAGGAAGGAAGGGGAGGGGAAAATATTTGGAACTGAGTTAAAGCAAGATATACTCTAACCTTTTATAATTATGTCAATGGATATTCTATCAATAAAAAACAGGGGGTGGAAGAAAGGAAAGAAGGGGAAAAGCCGGGGACTGAATTAGAACAAATTAAACTCATTGTGTCATTTAATATGCTTATATCATGTACCCAAAGAGGAGGCAATATAAAATTTAAAAAATCTTAACTAGAGGAAATAAACAATGAAAAAGAATTTTTAACCCAACCTGCTAAGACTATAATTATTCTAAGAGCAAGACCATGCAGAAAAGGAATTGGATCAGCAGGTAAGCTATCCCACCCCCCCCAAATCAGAGATAATGGCAGGAGTTTCGTAAGCTTAACCTCCCCACAAGTTTCTAATCTAGGGTCATTATCTACCATCTTAGAAAACTGAACCATTAGTATCATTTCATTCGTGCTCTATAGTGGTTTCCACAGAGCCTAGATGAAAATGTACACATTTTCCTCTGTGTAGGAAAAAAATAAAACTGAGATGATTCCGTTGGAAGGTAGACAGAGGTAAAGGAGGAACTAACTATTCTTTAGAAATATTAGCACAGATAAATTAGCAGAGATTTATTGACTATAGTAGTAGTACTTATGCTGTAGGTAGACATTATTGTATGATGATTCAGAAGTCACTGCTCCACCCCAGTTGCTTGGAGGGGTGCACGGAGCTTCCACTATGGAGGGCAGCATTGGGGAGAAGTTTTGGAGGGCTCAGGTACTAAGCAGCTTGCAGCAATGGCTTAGCAAGGGACCTTTGGGAGACTGGCACTTAGGTAGGCTTTGGAGAAAGGAAAAGCAAGGCTAATTTATGCAGTTCCAATCTTGCAAAGCCCTCTCTGCTTCTAGGATCATTATGTTTTCTTTTTGCAAAGCACTAGATATTAAGCGGGTGAGCGTTTCCTGTTGAGGAAGAACAGGAGGAGAAGACAAGAGGGCAGAGGATATGCAGACACTTTCTTCCCTTTTTCCTGCCCATCTCCTTTCTCCCCCTATTGCCCAAATGCTTCTCTCTGTTAGTGCACTGAAAATTCTTCATCTCCAAGCAATTTCTACTCAATGGCCAGGCACCCGCCAATCTCAATGGCAATTAGTCAGATGTCAGCCATCCTCAATTCTTTATCATGTAGTCTTAGCTTGATAACAGCTTCGTAAACCTGCAAGAACCGTGCCGGAGAGCCAGAAGATTTCTACACAAAGGCAAATGTAGCCAAATCACCTCTCTTTCTATTCTTATAACTTTGCTTTATCTGATCCTCTCTTACTTGCCCCCATCCCATCATCTGCTCAGGTCTCATTACAATTTACCCAGAAATTCTAAATGATAAAGTTAGTGAAGATGACTGAGCCACTAGAGCTTTAAAAACAAGTCCCTCTCATCAGCAATATTTGCACATAATCATCTACTCTTGTGGGTTCTCTTTAAGCATTAATAGAAATAAAAGATCCCCCCTGTACTACAGTTCACACATAATGATCAAGTCCACTCCTTGGGGCAAGAAAGACTTGACCTAATGAGCAAATACCAGGCACCAGAAGCAGACGCTGGAAAGCTGCAGACTGAACCCCAGACAGGCAGGAGATCACACAAGGTTGGCACCCAATCTGGCAAGGATATTATCAAGTTCTCCCACCCAAGTGAATGTTTCAAAGGCATGTGGAGCTAATAAATAGGAAAGTTGTTATTCAGAAACATCTAATCACTGGAAGAGGAAACCTTCCCACATACTGTTTTCATGTGTTATAAAAATCATAATTAGCAAGATGGGTTTTCATTCACCTACTGAACTGTTTCAACTCAAGGAACATGTTCAGAATTCCCTGGCTTTCATTCAAGGTCACAAATTAATTAGGACCTCAAAGACTTAGACAAGGTGATTAACCTTCTTGGGGCAAGGAGTCCCCATGCCAACATGCACGGGAAAGGAGGTATCTTCCTAAAAGCACTAAATAAAACACATTTTAAGGATCCAGTCATTTTTCTCTCTCTTAGCTCTGTTGTCAGACATTCTCAGTTTTATGTTAAAAATGATCTTAACAATTGTTAGCGCTGTTCACTTTGCAGGCGTGCACATATACACAGAGCAAGAGAAAACAGTGACAACTGAAAAGAAAACAAAAGAGCAAAAGCAACAAAAACATTAAGCAGGGCTTTCCTTACCTGTGTCCAGTCCCACCTGCTCCAATCTCCTTTTTCTGAGAATAGCAGAATCTTTTTGTCAAGTTTTCTGATACACCAAGGAAGGACAATTCCATTGGTATTCATGTAGCTGTCCTGAGAGTCACTACACAGGAATAGTTGAAAGTTTCTTCTCCACAAATGTGCATAATCCAAATCATTGATATTTTCATTCCACACCTCTTCACATGTCTCTTGCTTCAAATACACTACCTTTGCTTATTAATATATCTCCTAATCTGCAAGGTCCAAAATCTGGGTTCCATCTTTCCTTGGAAAATCTACCCTGCTCATTCCCAGCCTATGGAGTTGAAGCCTATAGAGAATTGGTAGTTTTTTGTATCATTGTACATGTTAAAATAAAAGCTTTCTATCTCTCAGTTTGAAGAATCTAGGATTTAATGGGGCAATTAATACTACACAGCAAATAAAAACAATCCTGCAATCTGGAAGGAGAACAAATGGAAAAGAGCACATGGATGTTCATAGGTATACTATTCAAAATACCCAAAAACAAGAAAAGTCCATTAACAAACTACGGTATCACAAATCAAAAGAACACTATGCAGCAATGAGAAAGAATGAACTATGATCACAGTATATATCAAAGACTATATAGTTCATGATCCCATTGATACATAGTCCATTTAGTAATTCAAGGTGCTGAAGTCAGAACAGTGATTCTCCCTGAAATGGAGTTGGAAGAGTAACCACAAGAGAGTTCTCCATGTGCTGTGCACAGTCT
Source organism: Aplodontia rufa (assembly GCA_004027875.1). Classification (NCBI taxonomy): domain Eukaryota; kingdom Metazoa; phylum Chordata; class Mammalia; order Rodentia; family Aplodontiidae; genus Aplodontia; species Aplodontia rufa. Next base: position 8,565 of record PVKS010006426.1, read on the forward strand.
GTGTCTTGATTTGCAGTTGGTTATGCCAATATGTTAATTTTGAAATGTCATTCAGTGGGGCACAGTGGCACATACCTATAATCGTAGCAGCTTGGGAGGCTGATGTGCAAGAATCACAAGTTCAAAGCCAGCCTCAGCAACTTAGGAAGACCCTAAGCAACTCAGGGAGACCCTGTCTCAAAATTAGAAATAAAAAGGTCCAGGGATGTGGCTCAAGCGTTGTGTGCCCCTAGGTTCAAACCCTGATACAAAAAAAATAAATGAAAAAAGTCATTCATCTGTTTATGACATATGCCCTTTTATATGTGTTACACATTAAAGAAATGCTTAATCCTGCAGCACATTCCCTCATGTCTCTGAAAGCAACGCATAGCATACATCTTTAAACTCTTAAGTGAAGTCTCAAATGTTGGAAAAATGTTGGAATTTCCTTTTATAATAACAATTTTAGCTTAGAGAGATGTGAAAAGCATTTAACTCTATAAATGTTTAAATCAAAGATTGCCTCTAGCACATTTTCTCTGTCCAAAATTAGGTCCATATGTGAAGTTTCTTGAAAGGAATGTGGAATTCTATAATGCCAAGAAAAATCTATGGAGCTCTGACTGGCTCGCTCACTTGTTTTCAGCAAGTTGCGATGTCTAACGGCTTGTGTGTAACTAGTTACACAGACACAGATTATTTCTTGCTAAAATCACACTTAGAAATTGAAAATCACCTCAAAAAGATTCATGTAAAGAAATGGTTGATGCTAAACTACAGTAATAGTGCAGATCTAAGGAAACAAGAAAATAGAAAGACATTTCCACTCTGTCTAAAAGTTCTTTTTATTTATTCAACATAGTCTTACATATTGGAGGGAATTGTTATTACATATTCATGCATACATGGATATTGTTGTAATGAGATAGTAAGTTAAAAAATTCTTAATGAGAAAATTTTATAATGGAAATTAATGAGAAGTTATGAAAAAAAAAATGAAGATTACCAAAAAGACAGTTTGAACTGTGCCTCTAGATCTCCTACATTAATGGTGACCCTCCTTAGATGTTTTAAAAAGCTTTGGTACATAGGACAGTCATCATAAAATGACACTACATAATGTTGCTTATTCTTTTATCTCAGATTCTTACATTTTTCTTTATTATGTTTTTATTAAAATAATTGTAGCTCATATGCAATTGTAAGAAAAAAATATCCCATATAGTTTGTATAGCTCCACTTAATGGTACAATTTAGCAAAATTATAGTACAATATCACAACAGAATACTGACATTGATACAATCCACCAATTATACTCAGATTTTCCATTTTACTCATATTCATGTGTGTGTATGGGATTGTATATAATTTTCGTATCCTTGTAGATAACACATTCACAACAGAAAAAATACTGAACAGTTCCAGCAGCCCAGGGAGCCTTCCTGTACCCTTTGATAACCACACTCAAGCCTCTTCTTCCATCTTCAAACCTCCACAACCACTAATCGTCCTCTATTTCTGTAATATCATTGCTTTGGAAATGTCAGATAAGTGGAATCCTATAGCGTGGGATCATTTTGGGTAGGTTTCCAAGCTGAACATAATTCCCTGCAGATTCATCTAAGTTATTTTATACATCCATTCCTTTTTACTACTGAGTAATATTCCATAGTACGTAGGTACTTAGCTTAACTGCCCACTTGTCAAAGGGCATTTAGTCTATTTAAAATTACTCTGCAAGTAACAGAATAGTTATGAACATTTATGATGATGTTTTTATGTGAATATGAGTTTCTATTCCTCTAGGATAAACGCTTAGGAGTCCAAGAGTTGAAAAGCTATATATATAGATAGTATTTTTAAAAGATATCTCTGAAAAAGGGCAAGCATGCCAAATATATTAAGGATTCTCAAAATTCTAAAAATACAAACAATGAACTAAAGAAATAAAGAGGATATGCAGTTGGGAAGTGTGTACAGGAAAGATTACACAGTTTTACAGTATTTAAATTCTGTGCAATATAATATTTAAATGTTTTGTTTTTCAACAAACTGTCAAAATGTTTTCCACAGTGGCTGTACCATTTCACATCCCCACCAGCACTAGAGGATTGATCCCATTTCTCTGCAGACTCATGAGCAGTGTTGCCACTATTTCTTACATGGTGTTCTCTCAGTTGTACAGGGATATCACAGTGTGGCTTTAATTTGTGTTTCCCTAATGACTGATGATCTTGAACATCTTCTGAGGACATATTTCCATCTGTATACCCTCTTGATTTCTTTGTTCTTTTTTTGTTTTTAATCTATAATTTTGAAAATTCCTTATATATTCTACATACTTGTTCTTTTTCAGAGGCATGTTTTGAAAATATTTTCTCCATCTCTAGCTTTCAATTTTTATATGGTCTCTTTTTGCCAAAACTATCAAATTATTTAAATTTTCCTTTTATGGATTTTTCTTTTGGTATGTGACAACCCTTGGCCTAAACCTAGATCCCACAGATTTTTATCTTTTTCTTTTTTTCATCTTTACATATGAGTATATTTTGAGTTCATATTTTTGAAATGAAGCTTAGAGTGCTTTTTATTTTTTATGTTTTTGCCTATGGATATGCATTGCTCCAACATCACTTATTGAAAAATCTTTCTTTATTCCATTTAACTGGTAATTTGACTTTATCAATAAGAGGTTGAGAATATTTTGTGGCTTTATTCTTGGTCCTCTATTCTGTCACATGGTCCCTGTATGTCTATCCCTTCATCAACACCACAGTGTCTTGAATCTTTGTAAGTTCCTGAAAGATACTATCTGTGGTTTTTTTTTTTCTTTACTGGATTTTTTGAGGTTTGGGTATCAGGATAATAGTAGTCTTATGAGATTACCTGGGAAAAAGTTCTCCTATGTTTTCTGGAATGTACTGAGGATTTGGTTTATCTATTATGAGATGCTAGTATACAATAAAATAAAGATAGATTAGGTCTTCATGTTCAAACACTTCCACTGATGGGGTATAGTATACTAAAGTTTAGATTTGATTGAACTACTTATTTTACATAGCTTTGATCTTTTCACTACTCATTTTAATTATAATGAACCCATCACATTTGAATTTCTATTATGCTTGGAAATTTTGAAAGGCATGTGGAAAATTATACAGAATTGATGGCATACCCATTTAATAAGCAGCAACAGGGTTTAAAAAAGTTATACAGCTCACATGTTAAGACACATGAACAGCCTCATGCATACACATAATTCAGTGGTTCTCAAGTGGAGGAAAGATTTGGCAATGTCTGAAGACTTTTTCTGGTTGTCTTGGGAAAATCTGTGCTACTGGCATCTAATGGGTAAAGGCCAGGAATACTGCTAAACATCCTAAAGTGTACAGATATCACCTTATAAGAAAATATTATCTGGTCCCTAATACCAATAATTCTGAGGCTGAAAAACCCTGCTCAGAGGAATACTGAAAGATTCAAAAATTTCAAAGTCTAACTTTATCTCTTTCCTTCCCTCCATATATATGTATATGTGTGTGTGTGTATATATATACACACACATGTGTTTATGTGTATGTGCATACACATGTATGCATATACATGTACATATGCATGTGCATGTATGTTTAATGTGTGTATAAATATAGAATTGTATTAAAGAATAATTATATAAAAATTATATTGTTACAAGAAGAGTTAAACTCAGGAAAATCTTCAACTATCTCATGGCAGGAAAAAATATGAGGAAGTAATAGGACCAGATGTCACCTATAGAATGTGAAAGGAAAATACTGTGAATAAAATATGATATGATGGAAATGTGTCCTTTAGGTAATTTCCCACAGTCTTGACCTGCTGCAGTACTTCTGTGTTAAGCAAAAATGAAACAAATCTCTAAGGAATTTTGCAGGGCATTTGCAGACTGTGAATGAGAAGTTATCAGGAAATGGAGAGCAGTGTCCACCAACCACCTTGGGACAGTCTGATAACCTCAACACCATGCAGCATGGAAGAAAGAGCCCCAGTTTTTGGTCCCAAGAGCCAAGACTCTCATTTACTAGCTATTGATCATGTTTTTTCATCTATAAAATTTATTGATTTAATTATTCAACAGATATCATTTTACATCAACCTGGGAGTCTTCTAGTTGGGAAAGGAATAGTTGTATCATAGGTTTGAAGAGCAAGTGATAATATGATACCACATTGCTTAATATAAGGCAGGAACAATTCTAGGAGCTGTACACAGATATCAACTCATAAAGACCTTTGAAGTTTGTACTAGTATTAACCCCATTTGGCAGAGGAGGAAATTGAAATAGAGATCATGTTATAGGTTCAAGATCATAATGCTATTCAGTGATGGATCTGGGATAAAAACCCAGAAAGTGTGTCCCATACTCTGACAAGTACAAGAGCAGCAGCAAATATTAGGTATCAGTGTTGAGCTTTCTTAGAAAAAACAAAACAAAACCATCAAGCCATCCACTACTGCCCCTCCTTGCAAGCTGTCATCACTTTCCCCCTGGGTAACTACAGCAGTCTCTTACCTGGATTTCCCAATTCCATCTTTTTCCACTTAGAGCCTTTCAGCCCAGAGCTGCAAGATTGGTCCTTTTAGGGATCACAAGAATCACAGGCATCTTCTCATCTTGACTTCTTCTCCATTCCTAACTACAATCTGTATTTCTTAACTCCACCCTGGACCCACAGACTTTCCTTCTATTTCTGGAATGAATAAAAAGTATACCAGCTTCAAGACGTTTACGCTTCTGTGCCTGATCCTAAGCACCCTTCTTCCAGATACCATAGGTAAATCAGGTCACCTGGACAACCCCAGTCAAAAAGGTAGCCACTGTTAACTCCCTCCCTTTGAACTCTTAATATTTCCCATACCAGTTGTCAGGCCTTGATATTGTACATTACACGTAATTGCTTATTATTTGTATCCTTTACTGGAGTGGAAGCTTAATTAGGACAGAACTTCTGTCTATGGCTCTGAATCATCAGCTTATATCTGACACAAACTGACCACTCTATAAAGAAAACAAAATAATTTTAAGGCATGACAGCTTGAAAAAATTAAAACCTAACCAAACACGCATGTCAAATTTAAAAACCAAAAGTGTTTTGCTATGGCTCAAAACTAAATAAAATGGAGCAAGGAAAGAACATCAGCTGGAGAGAAGCTTGCAGAAGGTGTCCAGGACACCAAACGCAGGCCTGCCATGAAGATGGAATCACGTAACAAGTATGTGGCGCAGGAAGGAAGGCAAGAAAAAAGTACAAATTTGTTAGTAACATTAGATGAAATCATTTCCTCAATAAAAAGCAGCAGCTAATGAGAAAGTCTAGATGAAGGACCGGGCAAGAAAAACCCACAGAAAACATGTCACACGCTTTCAATAGCTTCATGACATTTTTCTCAAGAAATTCGGAAGAGCTGGGCACAGTGGCACACTCCTGTCATCCCATTTACTCATGAGGCTGAGGCAGGAGGATTGCAAATTTGAGCCAGCCTGGGAAACTTATAAAAATCTGCCTCAAAATTACAAAATAAAAAAATAAAAAGCAAGGGTGCAGCTCAGTAGTAGGACTCTTATCCAACGTGCTTGACACCCTACACTCAATTCCTGTAATATATATGTTATAACTGGGGAAGATAAAGAATTTAAAAGAACAAACAAACAACAGGAAAGAAATGAGATACTACGTTACCATCAAAAAGTCAGTCCTGAAAGAGACTTTCTGTGGTCTGGTCCAGTCACATCTCCATCAATTCCAATACGTTTTTATTCTATTTTATTGGTACTGATGATTGAATTCAGGGGTGCTTACTCTCTGAGCCAAATACTCAGCCCTTTTTATATTCTATTTTGAGACAGGGTCTCACTAAGTTGCTTAGGACTTCACTAAGTTGCTGAGGCTGGCTATGAACTTATAATCCTCCTGCCGTAGCCTCCGAAGTCACTGGAATTCCAGGTGAGCCATCATGCCTAGCTTAGTTCCAATACTTTAAATAAGTTACTTAATACAAAGGAGTCCCAGGGTATTCATACCTCAGATTAAAATGCTGTCAGATTAAAATCTTGATGAACTCTGCAGCGGAGACGCCCAGCCTCAGTACTAATGATATTTGGGGCTGGATAATTCTTCACTGTGCAGTTGTTGGGGGCTTTGTAGGATGTACAGCTGCAACTCTAGCCTATAACTACTAGAAGTCAGTACTATCCCTCTGACCCCAAGGTCCTGGCCTAAAGTTATCTATAGACATTGTCAAAGGTTCCCCAGGGACACAAGAACCTCCTAAGGCACTGAAGACTCCTGCTTCATACCTTGGAACAAGTCTTTCCTTTTCCACATTGAAGAGCTGCATGACCCAGATAAGGGAATCATTTTCTTCTCTTCTTCCAAATTATTTTCCCAGGCTTCTATTTACATTGTTCCCCCTATAAATGAGGCTATGAGCTCTCTAGGCTCTCTCTTTAGACCTAGCCTACAGTATTCACTTTGGAATTCGTGTTTGCAGCCTACCTACAACTGTGTGAGGAAAATGAATCCCATCATTTCAGATCCCATCATTACCTAATCCAATTCACTGTGAGATCAGAGTATTTTAATATATTCTAGTATACAATATTGTAAAGGCATATATGAGCCACAGATATAAAATAAATATGCAATGTGAGCCAGAAATGAAATTTTAAGTTTTGGAATTGCCTCATTAACAAAGCAAAAAAGAAACAAGTAAAATTATCTTTATTAATCTATTTTAAATCCACATACTCAAAATATTTTCCATTTAATATGTTCCAATATTGAAATTTTATTAATGAGCTATTTTATCAATCTCTCATTACTAATGACTTCTTTTTCATGCCAGTGTACTTTTACACTTACAACACATCTCAATGCAAATGCAAAATTTTTCATAGGATATATAACTGCTCTGTATTTAGATTTTATAAAATTAATAGTTGGAAAAAAGATTCACATATGCAAGTTGTTCCTCAACAAAGTTTGAAAACTGTTTTCCAAAAACTGAATTGAGCATTAGCTTTTAAATTAAATGAAAACTAAAGCTAAATAAATCTGAAGATTAAATCTCAGCTGCTCACACTGGTCCCATTCTGGCTCCTCCCTAGCCACATGTATTGAACCATGCAGATCTAGACAGCAACTATGCTTGAAGCAACATGCTTAAAGCACTTCGTGGTTCACTGTGTAGAGAAGCATTTTATTTCTTTGACTATTTCTCCTTTCAGGCATTAAGAAGAAATTCTATGCACTTGTATTCTAGGATTAGATAATTATTTCAATGTTTTTAGATTTTGTGATTGTATCACTTCTAAATCTTAACATTTCCTAAATATAAATCCCCAATATTTTAAAGACAATTTCCATATGGAATCACTTTATATCTGCAGTCAATGGAGTTATTATTCTCTAGACCTTCTCCAACTTTTTTCATATCTTTTGTTTGATTCATTGATCTAATTTTAAAATAGTATTATATCTGTGATCCAACATTTATTTAGCAATTTGAAATTGTAAATGTAAAAAGATAGACTTTTTTATTGTTCTGAACACTAGAGTTCCAAATCTTCTCATATTTTAAGGAATATCAGGTATATTAGAATTAATGATAAAATATATAATAGAGATTGTCCCATTCCATACTTGAGATTACATTAAGACAACAAAACCATGAACACAAAGTGCTAATAGGTGAAACGTTGTACTAAAAGTTAAAAAAAAAATAACAGAAAGATGGACAACTACATCTCTAACACAAGAGAGCCATCTGAAAGTAGTGCCCTTTAGAGCTTAGGATGGAATTCAATTTTCTAATGGTAGGAACAGACCATAAAAAGAAGAAAAAATGATAACAAAAGATGCTCTAAGTATTCCTTTCCTTCCAGAAATAGGGTAAATTTTAGATTCACTTTTATTTGTTTGATAAAGTAATGAAAAGGTCTAACTGGGAACATGCGAAGAGAAAAGACATTCCTGGGTCAAATTCATTTCTGTGACCATTGCCGGGAACATGGGAGATTTTATAATTTATTCCCATTTACCACTTGCTAAATTTACAATTTGGTAACTGATAAATTAGGCTGAAACTGCTGTCACATTAGAAGTTTTCTTACAGGACGATCTCTGATTTAGCTCCAACCACCATGCTATTCAATCTCTCATCTATGATGTGCATATTAAAAATGCAAATGCTTAATTAGGTCATGGTCAAAGCTTCTTAAACACAGACCTTCAGTCCTATATTAATATCTTGATACTTAATGATGAGTACCATGTTAATATATTTGACTGAGAAATTTGAAATGATTAGAAAAATAACATCTTAGTCCTGTTCCCTAGACTTTGATTCATTTGACAGAAATTAATTAGTTCAACCTGATTGGCTCAATTTAATAATAACAATAATGAGGAACCAAATACTAAAGCTCAATAGAGAATAAGACTCTTATTCTCTATTGAGATATGAGATTCCTATTAGGTGCTAAGGGATTAGCATCTTATCTCAAGTTAACAAACACCCTTAGTATATTAGTCGTTTTTAACTATTTGGTATCCATTTTGAGTCTTGCAATATTACCTTTGGATTGATTCCAAAGCTCTCTTTGAGAAGCCCTTTTTATGTCTACCTCCCACACTTTAATCAATATAATCCATCACCAATTTGAACTTCAAATGCAATTATCTAAAATATCAATGATACTCCCATAATGACTGTCATCTTAAATTCCCTATATACTTTATTATTAATAATCATTTCTCAAAAATCTTACTGAAATGGAGAAATAATTATATCTATGACCAGCAGTGACAGTAGAGATGATAAAATAGCAATATCCAGTAATTATGGTTTCATTAATAGAAATGCTTGATATCTCTTCCTTGGTAAGAAGATGTAGTCTATTTTCACAGAAGAGTACACACACACACACACACACACACACACACACACGGGGGGGGAGAGGGAGAGAGAAACAGGGGGAAAAGGAGAAAAATGGAGGAAGAACCTTTTATATACACTAAGATTTTAAAATATTAAATGTAGATAGGAGGAAAATCACATGACATGAATCATAGTGAATAAAGTTGAAGTAATATAGGCAAATACCTTTGGTTCAACAATTTTCATATATCAGAAAACAAATGTTGCTTTATTCATTCTAGGAAAAAAGAGTGAAAATTCACAAAGATAAAAATCACAACACAACCTAACCATCTATGGTATAAATTTAAGTGATATTGGAGTATCTTTCATTTATTACTACATTCTATCCAGAAAATGCCTATTATAATAGGAATCATGTTTATATGTTCCACAAGCCAACCTCAAATACTTAAAAAATCCCTTTAATTATAAAAATCACATATATAATGGAAAATTTTCTATTCAAGCATGTGCATTAAAATTTTTCCATTTAATAGTCAAAATTTTATTCAGGCTTTTAAAATACATTGCACAGTCCAGAATTATGCAAAATCATTGACCAAATTAGAATTATTGAGAATCAAAATATCTAGCTGCAAAACAAAGAGGAAAACAAATATTATCCTCACAGAACTCCGATGGGAATTTGGTACTGCATGGGTAATAGAAATGATGATGCTGTGTGCACATTAATAAATTCACACTTTTCCTACCCCTGGCAGGCAGTTCTGTGAAGATGGTGACATGTGCAAATGTGTTTCCTCACCACCTAAAGAAGTATTTCAATAAAATTTGCAGATTTTTATAAATGACCTTTTTAACACGATTGATTTGCATTAACAAGTACTTCAAAAATATCACAGCTGTTCCAAGATTTTGTTGATAAAACCCATGACATTTCTCAACATCAAATATGCCCAGGAGGATGGTCATCTTCTCAATTTCCATTTCATTATTTTTATAATTTTTGTTATAAATCCCCAATGACAAATAATGCTGTCTACAAGACAGGCAAAATAAAAGTTTCATACTTCTTCATTTTTTGACTTGAGCTCAATTCTTTGATGGATTATACCAAGGCAAAGGACAAACTCTACCAGTTTTCTTTAATTGTGATACCAGGCATTTTTGATGCCTCCAGAAATTAGAAAGTGGTCAAATAATCTAGACTATTCTGGGTATTCTATATACGAAGCTTCAATTGTGTTTTTTGGTAAAGATTCAATATTTAGTTTACATACTCATCTTCTTCTAAAAAGTAACTATGGTGGAGAAACATAAGAGCCAAAGGGAGAACTGTGTCCATATATAAACCTTTTGTAGTCACGTGAATCTGGCAATTGCTTTATCCTCTCCCTGTCTCAGTTTCCTTATTAGAAAATCTGTGGAAATCAGAATTGTCTTATCTCTAAGGTTTTCTAAAAATCAAATCATATGTGAATATTTTTAGAATACATAGAGTATCAAATGAAGAAATTTTAAGATGAAAATTGGACAGAGCACTGTGGAATACCAGAGAGCTCTTTCATGGACCATTTCAACAAGCTTATTTTGCTCAAGTTTGCCTGAGTGGAAAGTTGATATACTTTCTTGTCTTTCTCTTTTCTTTGCAAATAGATGCTCTATAAAATTCCCAGTTTTCAAGTTGCACCTTTAAAAAAATAGGAGTGCTTTATATTGAGCATTTATAGGATCATTTTTAATTTATTGTAAATAAACACCAAAATAAGGCAAATATTAATTTGATATTTATACGGTGCCCACTGTATATCAGAATAGACATTCTAGTATATTCAAAATCTGAATTGTCAGACTGCCATAGATTGTTAAGTGGGATTTAGTTAGAGAAGGCTGGAGAAGCAGGCTGCCATTGGTCACTTACACATATGTGCCAGGTTGGGAGAAGATAAAGAATAAGGATTAGAGGGAGAAGGGGGAGGACAGAAACGAGCACATCCTCTGCAGATAAGCTCGATGATTTTGAGATACCCACTCCTGGCTTTTGCTTAATTCCCTTTGCTCCACATCTCCCAGTAGACTTTGGACCCATAAAACAGCATCAGCTCAGGCTAACAGGGATCAGTAATCCCAAGCAAACCAGTCAGACTCTGAGGAACGGCCCCTAGGGGCTTTGTGCTTTATTTCTGGTTTACCATCAGTTTAGGCAGAGACTCCTGTGAACCACCTTTCATGAGCCACGTTGAGAGGACTACAAAGGTGAACAGACCTGCTTTTGGCTCTCCTCAGGAATTCAGAGCCTTGGTGCTGCAATATAAGGACTCACTAGCCAATTCCTAGGTACCAGTGTGTGACCCTTTCGCATTTAGACTGCTAGATCTAAGGACATCATTATGCTAAAAGTAGAATCAGAGAACAGAGTTGTCAAATTCTTGGCTTGCATGTGTTGGCGGTTAGGGCAGCTTCATCCAGATATTAAAAGAATAATCAATTTGGGGTACCTAGCTATTACCTCCCATTCTGCCCCTGCAAGTAGTAGTCAGAGATCCTCTGAACTGAGGGAGAAAGGGATGGAAAGAAGGAAGAGTCAAGAGAGGATGACAAGAAAATTTATGTCTGGAAAGGTATGAGGAAAGCTGTTTGGTTCTGCTTACCATCAGAAAGAGTTACAGTGCATACATTCCCAGAGAATTTCTCATTTCCATGGCACATAAGAGTACAGGAGTGCCACCTGAATAGGATGTCCAGGAAGATGTACCCAGTATAGCTTCTCTGAGGAAGCTGAATACCCCAGCAGGGCTCAGGAGCCAGCCACACATCCTCTCAAGCAACCATGAGAGGCATAAATGAGACAACAACATGGGGAGACTAAGTGGAGCCCCTTGATTCAAACAGGGAACCCTGCACTTGAATGAGGCTTGGTTTGGGTGATTAAGGCTCAGATGAGCATTGCCTCTTCAGATAATATCACCATGAAGCAGTGGCAAAAGTAAAGAGCAGATAGACCCATTATGGTGGGAACACCAAAAATTGTCACCAAAACCACACGAGAGCATGCAGTAGGCTGAACTCAGACACATGGACTCTGAAGGCTACTGCATCCATTTATTACTATATGCATATGAGGTACATAGCCCAGAGGAGTGGTCATACTTCCATTTGCTTGGGTTTTAACATAGGTCAATGTAAACATATACATTACTTCAGGGTTTTTTAAAAACCATTTTAGTGTATTACAGTTATACATAAGAGTGGTGCTCATTCTGACATCCTCATAAATGCATAAACATAGTTTCCTCCATTTCAATTCCCAGTATAGCCCCCTCTCCCTTCCTCACTCCCCTGGTCCCCTTTCCTTTACTCTATTGGTCTTCCATTTATTTATTTATTTATTTTCATTGCTGCACTATAGTTATATAGAAAATTGGAATGCATTGCGGTATATTCATACATGCACCTAGCATAATTTGGTCAATTTCATAAGTAAAGATGGGTATAGATTTAAACAACCCATAATACTTCTCTCCTTAGCCTTCCTTTGGAGAGCTTGAGCATACAGTTTTAGATCAGGACTATAACTTAACTGTAAGAAGTGTGACTGAAAGTTCATGCCTGGATCATGTGCAGTGTGATGATAAATAACTCCCCCATTCCACTCTCAAAAGTGATCTAGTTGAAGCAATTAATTGCATAGTAAGTCATCCTCCAATTTCTATTTTTATATCACTTTACTAATGAGGTATTTTATTTTGGAGTCAAACATTATTTTACAATGTTGCTATGCTATGAGTTTTTTTAAAGTGAGATAAATAACTGGACAAACGATAATTCCCAATTTTATTTAACTTATCTACTTCCCGAGATAGGCTTCTCTGAGAAGAAAACAGTAAGATAGTTATCTGTATTGCTGAATGAAAATTTCAAATGGCAAATGTATGACAGAGGCACACATTAGCAGGACAGCACAAACTAAAGAATACAAGTAGGAGGAACTACAAAAAAAATTGTTCTGGAATAACTGGGATTTCTCCCAGAATGTCACCAAATACACTTCCAAATCTGATTGCAAATGCCAAATATATACAGTATAAACTCTTGCCTCAGGGATTTTAGAATATCCTGGACGAATTATGTACGTTATTGACTTGTGCTGCGTAGGCAGAAAGATAGACTTCACATTTGGCAAGGCAATAAAGCAAGTATTTTTCAGCTTCTAAATTGGAACCAACAATGGATTGGCTATTTGCAACCCAGCTACTTCTACAGGCATGATGCAAGAGTCTTTTACTCCTGTTCAGTGATGGGAGGATCAATTCCAGATATGTAGTGGCCTGGAATAGTTTATCACTACATCTTATAACAAGAAAAGTCTTAAATCGCATCCCACCCAACAGGCTAGGATAACTCCCACCCCCTTTCCTGAACGAGTACATACATGGAAAATTTTAAAAGTTTGAAAAATAGTGTTTGTAATAAAGGAAATTTTAGGATGTGTAGATTCATGGGAAAGGGTGTTATCAATGCCCACACCAAGGAAACAAAAAGGTAAGATATTCTTATTTGTAATTAATATCTTTGAAACACATACCATATTGTTATTCCTGCAGAGATGAATTGGATATATACTCCTGTATTTATACTGATATTCCTCTTCTAGATTATAGCTTCTATAATTATAACTTTCTAAATTTAAAAGCTTAGAACCAAGTTGCCCATTGGAATATCTGTAAAAGAAACTTTTATATAATATTGAGTATAAACATCAAGTTCCTAAAATTCTGTAAGTATACATGAAAATGTAGAGCTCCGTGGGGCAGGAACTCAGAGTCACTCATATTTAGAACTTTTATTTATCTGTTAATTTTTATGCCCAAGAATCAGTTAGAAATTCTGACAAATTTTAGGGTTCCTTTCTTACTTACAAACTGTAGGTATTAGGGAAACAACATTCAACTCTAATTTTTAATTGTTTCATCCACATAATTAAGATAATGTGTCTGTCCAAAGATAAGGAGAAACTACAAACAAAACAATGGGCACACAGAAGATGAATGCACCTTAGTATTTCTTCCATAATTTGCTCCAGGAGAAGAAACTATGTATAACATGGTGTGTAAGAAATAGCCACTCAGTAATTTTGATAGCAGTAGACAGAAAAGAGAAGGGGACCTCAGAGACAATACCACGGGTGAAATTTCTGACTCTTCCATTCTTAGGAGCTTTCTCCAGAATGCCACTTCTATCCTCTGGGACTCAGTTTCCTCATCTGTTAAAAGTCAGCAGCAATAACCAAGCACATAACCACCTCTAAGACTCTATGATTCCATCTGTTCTCCTCTCCCTGAGTAACAGTTTAGAAGATTGAAATTTGACTTGATAGTTATTCTTTCTCTCCCTCTCTTTCACGTTGCCTTTTGTGATATAAGCTTCTACTTAGAGAGATATCACAATGGCATTCTGTAATGTGCAATACAAGAATATAACGTGTGTTTAGAGGTTCACAACAGAAACTGGTTTAAAAAAAAAGGGAGTGATTACATTTGGCAGACTACAATAAATTGATTCTGGCATACCATTTTTTGCACGATTTACTATACTTCAATTCTTTGCTAGATACCTGATCTTTCTTTAATAAAAATGTACTGAGAATCTTCAGGAATGAGAGTCCTGCTGCTTATCATTTCAGCAAAAATGTGCAAATCCATGCACTTGGCTGAACAGGCATTGATAAGCAAAAATCTCTAATATAAAATTACCAACATGCAAAGATTTCAAGTAAAGATGCTTTCACTAAGAGATGACTTTTTTTTCTTCTGCTCAATGATACACAGTTATTGGAGAGAATCTGTAACATATTGGAACCTAGATATTACCATAATTTTAATACCCATAACTTTTGAGTATTCAAGGGTGTTCAAAGAAATTATGGTAACCATTGCAAATTGTTGACCATCTAATATGTACACATGTCAATTACAATGTGATGTATTTTGCATATATTGCTAAAAACTCTTGGATCCCTAGGAAAATAAATATTTTAACTCCACCTTGCAACTGAGGAAATTGACAGTCAAAAGGTTATGTCTCTTGCCTGAGATCTAATATCACATAATCCAGCTGGATTAAAACAAACAAAGCATCATTTCAAACCCATAAGAAAGAATTTGAAAAGGCTTTTTAGAGTTCTAGGATTAAAGAAACATTTTTCAACCTAATGTACTCTAATTTTAAGTGATGGAAGTTAATCATTATTAAAAAACTGCATTCATTCAAAGTTTTTGTATGGAAAGACAAGGTAGGGAAAAAAGTATCCAAGACACCAGTCCAGAGAACTTGGAGGCATAATTATTAGCAAGAAAATAATCACACAACTGAGAAGCTGGTCTGGCATAACCTGCAGAAGCATTATAAAGGCTCTAATTGTTTCCATTTCTATTTATTGCGAAGTAAATCCTACAGGCCTGCCTGCTTCCCACTTAACAAATCCAGAATGAATGAAATATCAAGAGGCAAATTCCTCCCTGAGAAAGCACTCCTCTGGATGCTAATCCATGGCTCCAACTCAAAGCCCTTCTGTTCAGAGCCTTCATTTGCCATTCATGAGTCCTTTACACACGTGTCCTTGAACCCTGACTTGACTTGATGTTGCAGTGTTCTCAGGTAGTTGACAAGAGCTCACCTCCAGCAGGAAATACAGGGTGCAGCCACTTTGTGGTGAATGTTTGCAACCACATCAAGAACAATTGTGCCCTGTCACCAGCATTTCTCCATAGTGTGAGCAGCAAACCTAGTGACAATGATAATTCTCGAATGCCTTGCATGTCTAAAGCTATAAAGAAATCAGAGACCATAGCCCAGGTGCAAATATCAAGGGTGGAAAAAGGTAGAAGCAGGGAAAGATGTTAATTCATATCAATTTCAATACAAAGTCAGTAAAGCAGATTATGCAATATATAGGATTTATTCCTAAGTCATTCACCCTCTCTTTGGACTTTAAATTGTGCTTGTGATTCATTCACCCTCTCTGGACTTATTGTGCTTGTGACATAGATAACCCTTCAGAATGATTTATGGGGACCTTACCAGCATCCCCATCTGTTTGCACCACGAATCACTAATGCAAACATTTCCAAAGCAAGTGAGGGAAGCATTGTATGGAAGTCATTAAAAAAGGGACTGGGAAAAATCACTAGAAAATATACAGCAGGAAACAGCATAGAATGACTCTCTGGGGAGTCAACTCACTGTGACCTAATATCTAAGATTGATTGCTGACAATATTAAAACATTAGTGGTAAATAAAACACAATGAAAGGTCTTTCTTACACAAGGACCCCCCTTTAATGATGGCTGCCAAATAGGTATCTGATGGGAGAAGCATAGGGAAGGGACAAAAGGTGCTGCATCAGAAGACTGGGAGATGTCATTGCTGCTCTCCTGTCTGCATCAGAAAAGCAGACGAAAGGTAAAGGTGAGGCCTTTACCATGCTTAAGTCACCTCCAAGAGCCAGGTACTGGAAGACTGGCTCTTCAAAACAGGCTCCTAGTGAATAATTTACAATCTCTCCATAAAGGAAGATATGTCTTTATTTCTACCTCTTCCCCCCCAGTTAGAAATGAAAATACAGACCAAAAATTGCTTGAGGAGCCTGAAATCACAAATCATAAAATGGAAAGGTCACTCTGTCATTTCTAGTTAGCAATCATGAACTACTTGCTCAACCCAATTATTTAAACCTGTTTGAACCCCTGGACCTCCTAGATACTTGACCAGCATTGTCTGCATTTCAGGAGTTTGCAACGTAGCTGAAGGAACAAAGTATGCTATCATAAATTTATCTGATCAAATTTAAGTACCAAAGAGATACACAGTAAATAAAGACAATGGGACGTTCAAATGGGAGAGAAGGCCCTGGGTAGTGAGGTCAGAGCAAATCCTACAGAATGAAAAACGATGCTGGTCTCTAGTATGCACTAAATTGTGAATTCATGTTAAAGCCCTCGCCTACAATGAGACTGTATTTGGAGATAGCACCTTCAGGTAAGACATGTTAGTAATTACTGTTAAATGAGGCTGTTAGGGGACAGACAGATGTGAATGGTGGGAACATGAGGCTAAGAGAATTAGTCTATAAAATGCTTTCTTTTCCAAAATTCAATTTACCCACAGCCTTGTCTGGCCTAAGTGAAAAGGCTACCTCCCATTCCTCAGCAAAAGACCCATTTATCTGCAAGAGAAATGCAGGCCCAAAATAATGTCTAGAAGAGGAACCCAAGCTACCTTAAATGGGGAGACTTGTGTGTCTACATCCTGAAACTCAGGGAGATAAGGACAATTCCTCCTAACCAGAATATCTGTAAGAATGCATGGTCAAGTAACCAACTAGAGGGCTGGAGCAGTGGCTCAGTGGTTATGAGCTTGCCTGGCATGCGCAGGGACACGGGTACAAACCCCAGTATCACATACAAAATGAAGTGTCAGAGCAAAGAAAACTACATGAAAAACTAAATAAAACTGATTCCCTACCTCTCTTGAAAAAAGAAAAAAAAATAATCCAATTAGAACTGGCCAGCATGGACCAACATGACCTAGACTTCCATAGCAGTGAGGACTTGAAAGTCTGATGTCACCTTGCGGTCAGTCAAAAGTCCAGAAGTAGACCTGGTTGAAAGTCTCTGGAAACGTCTCTGAGATCCCCAATAAAACTGGAGATGCAGGAGAAGCATATTGTCCCTCCCTTCTCTGAGAGAACCCACTCTCTTTCTTAAGAGTGGCCCTTTTCCATTTTCCTATCCCTTAAATAAACTCATTCTGAGCAACAATGTCTGATATCTTTCTGATCTGATCGCATGAATTGGGTTTGGGTGGGGTCCTCATGCTGCCTCAGTTTCCCAGAAGGTTCCAGCTCTGTAACAAGACCACAAGGGTAGATCCCTAATCAACTGGTGCCCTTATCATGAGAGGCACATGAGGTTCCTGCCTCCCTCCCTCCTTCCCTGCCTCTCTCTCTCTCTCTCTCTCTCTCTCTCTCTCTGGTTTCTATAGTTTCAAATGATCAGAAGGATAACATTTTGTGACATGCTCAAATTCTATGAAATTCACATTTCAATGCCCATAAATAAAGTTTCATTGGAGCATAGCCACATTCATTCCTATTGTCTATGATGTGTTTTGCACTATAAGAGCAGAGTTGAGTTGCAGGACCTACTGTATCTCTATGACACCTAAAATATTTTTTCTCTGACCCTTAGCAGAAAAAAAAATTGTCAACCCCTAGTCTCACCTGGTAGGCTTCTCTGGCTTAATTGTGCACATGAATCTGCTAGGGATCTTGTTAAAATGCAGATTCTGCTTCAGCAGACCTGGGCTGAGGGTGTGAGTCTGAATTTCTAATAAACTCCAGGTGATGCTGCTGCTACTGTATGTGGACAACCACTCGATTAGGGAGGTTCAGGATCCATTTTATGTGAGACTCAGTTTCATTTAGAGGAATGTGTTCCTTAATGATCTTGGAGATTGGATAATCAACATCTACTAAGCGCAATTTTCTTGGGATTTATTCTAAATTTTAAAAATCAGTTCAAAACAGGAAATGGATAGGACCAAACCAGAAAGGGAACCCCCAGTTTATGTGTTGACAATTGCAAGCCACTGCAAGAAGCAAACCATGTCAAAACTGAACATTTTGTAGCTTCTGCTAAATAATGATTTGGGGATTTTGTTTTTGCTTTTTTGGAAATTTTTATGTTGGTCCTGTTTGTAATTTTTTCTCATCATAAATAAAGTGACTTTTTTTTCTCCTTTTTATGCTAAACTCAAATCTTTTTTTTTAATACATGAAAGAGGCAAATTCTGCATGACATGGACAGGTAAAATCTTCTATATAAAAAAGATTTTAAAATAAAACATCTAAAAGTAAATATTGAGATTTAAACTGATGAGAAACAGATTGGGTATTGCCTGTCAAAGCCCCAAAGGCCACAAAATAAATGGCAAGGTAACAGCAGCCTGGCTCATTGAAATGCAGACTGTATTCAAGGAGGTTTCATATGCATATCTCCCCTCCACTGTCTCCTTAACAGATGTCATCAAATCAGATCTACAGGGCCAGAAATGAAGTGCAAATACCACCCGAGGAGCTACTGAGACTCAATGCTACAGGCTCCCCAACCTGTGAACCACAAATGTGCAACAGCCTGGGTTGAAATGCATCAGGCAGTAATCCAATATGTCATTTAAGCCAAAAAGTAAAACTCTAAAATGAGATTAACTTTTCCAATATTTTTTAGTTCACAGTGGTTGTTCAACTCACATGTAAAAGTAGGTATGCAATTTTTGAAAAATACACTGGAAAATATACCATACACTTCTATATTTTGATACTCTTCCAATGACCACAGCAACAATTAAACTGTGTGTGTGTGTGTGTGTGTGGCGTTTGATGATTTATACATACTTGATTACTAAATGCAGAACAAAAAATATGAATGCTGTAAACTGAGCTTAACAATTACCTGTGGCATGTATTTACATTATCCATATTTCTGAAGTTAAAAAAGCAAACACGAGAAAAAGCACCACAGGGTGATTAGCAAAACCAAACAGAAGCTGAGTACAATCAAGATGAGTGGAGTGATGCTTCCCCTCACTGAATCCTTCCTACGTACTAAGCTAGCTAGTACACACCTTACTAGCCTACCTGGTATGCTAAAATGAGATTTTATATGCATTTGGCATTCAGTATAGATAAGTGTATTTCATCCTTAAAAACACAAGGAGCAGGTATATTTCCTCCCGATTTTACAGTGGTAAAGTGAGATCTAGAGAGATCTGGATAGAATGGCCAAGGTTGAGTATACAGTAATGGCACAGCTCAGGATGGCATTCCCTGACACCACAGCCACTATTCTTACCTCCTAATACTACTGTCTCAGAAAAATGCATCACAAGACTTCAGACTGCTGAACAATGTAGTCAGAATTCAAAGCTTTTGCAGTTTCCCCAGTTCCACTCATTTTAAGGGCAAAATCCTCATGACAATTTACTATGTAAAGGGGACTATTTTGAAATTCTGCTGCTTAGGGCAAGATAGATTAGTCTATGGCAAACCACAGCTTCTGCCAAGGAAAACACAAATACAAAATCCTTATAAAAGTATCAGATTTAGGGGCAGGAGCAGTGGCTCAGCAGTTTCGTGCCTATCTCACATGCACAAGGATGCAGGTTCAAACCCCAGCACCATGTACAAAACAAAGTGTCAGAGCAACAAAACCCACATGAAAAACTAAATAAAATTGATTTTCTTCTTTTCTCTCTTACACTGTCCTTCTACCTTAAAAAAAAAAAGAAGAAGAAGAAAAGTATCAGATATTTGCTGAAGCAATGAGAACAAAGAAGTCAAAATTCAGAAAAAGAAGAACTTCCTGAAGGTGAGCTTACATTTAACAGATTTGCCCTTGGTGACATTTGCTAATTCTTGGTGCATGAGAAGAACTGAAGACTAAATTTTTCTTTCATAGAGAACTAGAGTGGAGACAGAGAAATCACTGCTTTTGTTTTGTTTTGTTTGTCATGCAACAACAAAAGTGGAGACTTAAACATCAGAATTCCACTGAAGAGACAGAAAAAAAAATCCAACACTGAAAGTTTCATCTTCAAGACATTTGCCACTCTGAAGCCATCTGAGAGAAAAAAGAGCTAATTAGAAAGTATCTGAGAAGCCGAATGGATTTTTCCTTTGCTACTGGAGATAAGGATTAGCATATGAGGCTCACCCAGAGAGAGGTCCAAATGGTCAAAACAGGCTCATGGTTAAAAATCCTTGGATGATTACATTCCAGGAACAAAGATGAATGAGATATAGTATCATCCAAACTTGATTCAGCTCAGTCCTTCATCGAGCTAACATGATCAGTCCCACTGTATCCTTCTAGCAAAGAGTGAACCTCCGTAGCTGGATAGAGATGCTCAATTATCTACCATGTTTATGTACAGTATTTAAAATTCAAGAAAAAATACTAGACATGAAAAAAGACAGAACACATTACCCATATGTAAACCTTAAAAAAGGCAATAGAAATGGACCCAAAAGGGGCTGGAGCGGTGGCTTAGCAGTTGCAGTGCTTGCCTGGTATGCGTGAGAACCTGGGTTCAAACCCCAGCTCCACTTACGCGAATAAGTGTCCAAGAAACAAGGGCCTGATGAAAACCTAAAATAAAGTTGATTCTCTCTCTCTCTCTCTCCCTCTCTAAGATAGGGAGAGAGAAAGAAAAAAAAAAAAAGAAAAAGAAATGGATCCAGAGTGAGCAGGAATTTTAATTAGAAGGTAAGTAGTTAATCTTATCTGCAGTTAATATTTTCAAGGAAATAGCAATTTTCAGAACAGAGATGTGAAAAATGGGTTTCATCAGAAAATCAGTATTTGTACAAAAAAATCCAGTGAAAATGCTCAAGCTGTACAACATTGTAACTAATATTAAGAACATGATATATGAGTTTATCAATTAGATACCACATAAACAGGATTAGTAAAGTGGAGAAAGTCAATAGAAAAGTCTAGTCAATTTTTAAAAATGGAAGAAATAGAAACGTACATGAAAAATGGTGGGACACGAAAATCTAACATACAAGTTATTAGAATATTATTAGATGAGAGAAAATGAAGCAAAATGCATAATGGTTGAAGATTTTCCAAACTGATTAACAACATCAACTCCTAGATTTAATAATATCAGTAAACTTTGAGCAAGATAAACAAGGACACACACACATACACGCAAACACACACACACACACACATACACACCTATATAATAATCAAACCTTTGATCAATAAAACCAAGAAAAACATATTTTAAAAGGATGTTTCTCTCAAAGGAGGAATAATAAGACTTACAGCTAACTTCTCAATAAAAAGATGGAAATCAAAGAAAGAACATCCGATCTTGAATTCTACACCCAGCAAAAATATCAACATTTGAAAGCAAAATAAACACATTTTCAGACAAATAAAACCATTAGACTTTATCAGTAGCAAACCTACAACAAATGAAATTCTAAATCCTAAAGACAATTCTTTAAGCAGGAGAAAATAAGTAAATATTAGATAGAATGAGTAATTATATTTCAATAGGATTAATGACTATGAACTTTAAAATATTAAGAATTAAAATTCTTGACAAATATTAGAATATAGTATGGGATAAATGAAATATTAATATTCTACCATTATTGATAATAATAATTGTAATTTGATTGTTATGAATAAGAAGTAGTTACTGCTATTGCTACAGTATCCACTAAGAAAATAGTAAATAAATATATAACAAATTAACATGAAATTGTGTACACTTTTAAATTATTAATTTTAAAAAGGCATGAAAGGAGATAAAGAGGAAAACAGACAACACTGAAACAACAGAGGAAACAAATTCTATAATAGGATTTAACCCAAATATATCAATGATTAAGTTATAATGGCTGGGTATTCTGATTGAAGATTAAATTATCAGACTTGATAAACACTGTAGATATAGATAACTGTGAATTTTAAGAATGAAAAAGTATTTACCATGCAGACATCACCAAAATAAACTGGTATAGCTATAATGTCAGAACTCTGAAATTTCTTTTTTAAGAGAGTTCAGGAATATAAATCAATTATACAGAAAAGAAAATGCAACTGTTTCCTTGAGTTTAAATTTTTCACATATTTTGTGTATTAAAGATCTCAATTGAACAAAGAAAAAAAAGAATTTACAAAACAAACACCCTGGAGGGATTTTCCCCTCCACTACCATCATGATATTTTAGGGTTCTAATCCTGTAATTTTCCTGAGTTTATGTAAATGTGAAATGTGGTTCCCAAAGCGTGGGAGGAACAGCCATTCTGGAATTGCCATCCTGATCCTTGCGTATCTCAGTCATAGCTTGGGTCAAACACCCCAAGGAATCACATGTCCTTTGATTTATCTACCACTTGGATCCATATATATACACATATTTATATGTATATATATGTGTGTGTGTGTGTGTTGCAGAAATACATGGCTGGGTCTGGCAAAAGCTGAATCCCAAGCGTACGTACTCCGTCTCATGTCTCCGTTCGCATGTCTCGTGTGAATGGCAGAACTTTGCTTGGAGAAAATCATGCACATTGCCTAGCTGTTGCTACTTTCTTTTTGGAGCAATCTCAGTTTCTCGTCCTTATGATAAAATAGTACAAATTTTTCCCCATTAAATTCTCCCCTAATCCATCTCCTCATTAATTTCATTGTTCCTCTCCCACTTCAGTGAGGAAAAAATAATGAAACTCAAATCATCACATCTTTGAATAAAACTCAAACCCACCTGCAAGATGACTCTTCTTGCAAGGTAGGAAGAAAACAGGAGTATTTCTTCCATCTAAGGCCACTTCCTTCATAACAGTGGATTTTTTGTCCCTGAAGAACCTTGTTTCTTCAATCATTTTTCTCTTCTGTATCGTCAGTCTCTTACACTCCCATTGACTTTTTCCATCAATATCTTCCAGTGCTACAGTTTTCTTAAAACAGCTGTTTTGATTCTAAATCTCCCCCCAGTTATGACTATATTTACCTCTTCCATTCCCAACAGTTGTCTTCTTAATTCTTTTCCCAATGTCCCTAGTCCTAGTACCCCCCAAACTACTCTTGTCAATGTAATCAAGATAGTCTACTACTAAGTCTAATGGACACTAATTTTCCACTCAACCATTTGGAAATGTTTGTGCAATCCGCCACTCCACCTGTAAAATTAGTTCCTCCTTTGCTTTTAATACCATTATTCTCTCCTGGTTTTTAATCCTATGGTTCTTACTCCTTCCCTTGACTTCTAATCACTGATTTCCCCAGGAAACTTTCTTAGGAAAATTTAGTTTTTATTCTCAACATAGTTTGTCTAGTCTCATAGATACCCCAAACTTCCCAACTTCCATTTACCTGTTCTTTCCCAACCATCCCCAAGTCAATACGTGTTCACATTAATAAACCCACTCAGCTGCTCAAGTAAAATTCTAAACAGTCTTGAGTATTCCTTTTTCCTATATCCACATGACTAATGTTACAGCATGATTTGTTGGTTCTACCTAAAAAATACTCCTTCTGCCATCCATTCCCATTTTTATCATAACACAGATACTTACTCTACTAGCACTGCTGAAATTAGTCCATCACTTATTTCTGTTTGAGCTAATGCCACAATAATAAATTGTCCCTTTGCATCTGCAAAAACCTTTTTTAAAATTCTTTTGTTTTAAAATAACTGCAATGTATTAGAAATCAGAAGAAAAAACATAAAACAAGTACAGAGAAGAGAAGTTCTCCTGAATCTGACACACAATTTCCACTAATAGTTACATCTTAAATAACTACTCAATCTTAAAAGTGACATTGGACAGAGGGTATGTAATGCTGTGCTATCCAATTACGTGCACAGATTCACAGAATCATCAATGTAGGGGTGAAACCCATTTCAGGTTAAAGTGATTTCTGCATTTCTTCACCTTAAAATTCTTCCCAGTACAGCTTCCCACTTTAGTTGCACTGGAGTCCAAACTTTCTGCCTTGATCCTGCCATCCTTTCCATCTTGCGTTGTGTTTGGGTTCCAGCCTCCCTGTCTTCTTCCATTTCCACAAACAGGCTGGTCTCACCCTACATGATCTTTGTCTGAAGTACTCTTTACCCAGTTCACCTATGAGCCCCAGATCACCCTATAAAATACCTAAGACTGTTCTCTCCCTGCACCTTTCTTTTCATCGATGACACCAAAATTTGCAATTACATGCGCGCGTGTGCGTGTGTGTGTGCACGCACACACGCGTGTGTGTGGTTTCTGTATTTTTTCCACTTCACCATGGACAATAAAATGTAGATGTGGACTATTATATTGTTATAATAGATGTGTATCTATTCCCTGGCATGAAGCATGACATACAACATATAGCAAATGTTCCAGCTTAGTCAACAATAAAATATTTTTAAAAGGTGAAAAATTAGTAAAATAAGAATTGAGCATTCATGTTCTGAAAACATTCTGAGATATTTGATGAAAGTCTAGAGGTAAAAGCAGAGAGGATTCACATGGAACTGCTTGCTTCTATAGCAAGAAGCTGCTTGATTCTACAGCACAGCCCCTTCCTGTGTGTAAATAATTATAATTACTACTATTTGGACTTAAATATGTGTCAAAGGGGAAATTGATTGTTAGTGTTGCATACAGTTCCTGAACATCAGGTCTGAAAGGCATAACTCACTGTATCACGAGACCCTTGGATCACTTTAGAAACCATGAAGAAGCTTTATTGTTGGTTGGAGTAACAATCTTTTCCCTATTCTTCAAGATAGGTGCAGGTAGTTATTGTTCCTACTATCCTAACTTAAATGATTTCCCACTAAAAAACTCAAGTATCTTTAATGATGCCCAAGTCAAAGTACATATGCACAAACATCACGGGAAAAAAGGAGAAAGTCTACAAAATAAAGAACATACATGGCTTGAAAACTTCTTAGGGTCTTTGACGGAATACTAGGCTAACTAACCCGAAAGAGCTCTTTGCCAATGAGCACATATTTGGCTTTTAATCTCAGCTCTTCCCTTAACTGGTTAAGACCAGCTATTTCATCTGTCATAATCTCAGTTTCCTGATCATGAAAACAAACTAGGTTTCAGATTGAAGACCTGTTCATTCCTTGTAATTTATGAAGCTAATTCTCAACCTGAAGTTATATTCATAAGCTGCAATGTACCTGGCAAATCACAAAGAATATGAGAAAGGAGATGCACCCTCTTACCTCCTGCCTGGCTATTGTTTTTTGAGAATATCATCTCTTTTGCATGAAGAAAATTTCCTATTTCTTTTGCTGCATCTCTGTAGTATGAGAGATGATATCCTTTTTTTTTTTTTTCCTACCTTGTTAAAAGCTCCTATTATAGAAATTGCCAGGTCTATTAGTACATCTTAATTACCACATCTTGTGCTGCTTTTAGCCTCTAGTGGGGCAAAATTGCCATGATTTATGCTTTACTAACAATGATACTTTTACATTAGTAAGCAATTAAAGAGCCCAACAGCACTCCTGGGAGCTTCAAAATACCATAGAAGGACTAACATCATTTTGATTTATATCTACTCTAATTGTATTTACAGAAAACTTGTAAAAGAAGAATACTGTGTCAAAATGTTTATGGTGCTCACAATAAACATTTGTAAAAAGAGAAGCATTGCTGCTGCACATTTGCTGGCAAAGGAGCATAGGAGGTTAGAGAGAAGGAACCAGATGAGGTCGCTTCAGGGTGAGAAGCAGTGCCAGAGATCTTTGACTCGTTGACCCAGCAAATTCAGACAAAAGGGATTTCACACCATAGGAGGCTTCTTTCTGCCTTCTGTGAGTCCTATTTAGCTGGGTGACAGGTGAATGGAACCTTTACCTGGAGGAGGTGGGACAGCATTCTTTTACCTTTGAAACCGTGTTAGGGTGGCAACTATTAACACAAATACAAAGTGTGGCTAAATCTACTACTAAAGCAAAAGTCACCTGCCAGCAGTGAGTAGAATCAAAGCCAGGGATTATTGGCCCCCTTCTCCAAGCCACAGGCTACTGAGAATCAATCTTTCTAATTTAACAGAAAGATTCCCTTCTTACTTTTTTGAGATCTCAGTTTTTAACATTTATTTGTCTCCCCTCATGCATTTAATTTTATTTTGCCTTCAGCCATCTCTCAAGCCCCTACATTTACTATCAAATTCTTACTTCATTATGCAGAAAAGATTCTCTAGTGTCTAGGAATAATCTGATGTCAAAAATGACATCAGATTAGAAAATGACTCTTTCAATCTAAAACTTTTGGGGCTGGCCATAGAAGCCAAAAAATCATAAGGAATCTAAACCATATTCTTTTCCTGAAGTTGAAGTCTTCCCTGGACCATCAGGACACATATCACCCAGAAGACTAAATACAGTATCTCTCCATAGCCCAAATCTACAGAATCAGAATTTGAATTTTCACCGGCAGCTTGGTGTGCTTGTGAATTCTTGATCAGTGTGTCTATCAGGGAACTTTAATCATGATACCACAAGATCCGTAATTCTAAAAATGATGATGTAGGGGGCTGGAGCAGTGGTTCAGCAGTTCCGGTGCTTGCCTGGCATGTGTTCAAACCCCAGCACCACTTACACAGTGAAGTCTCAGAACAAGGAAAGCCACATGGAAAACTAAGTAAAATTGATTCATTTTCTCACTCTCTCTTTCTCTCTCTCCCTCTCACTGTCCCTCTCTCTGTTGAAAAAAAAAGTTCAAAAAATGATGATGCAGAAGGATGAGAGTGTGGCAGAGGAACAGAAGGAGGATAAAGGTCGCTTGTTTACGGGATGTTGCAAAACTCCTGGGTCCCAAATTTACTCTAAAATGAACTAAATCTGATGTCAAACTGACAGTAGATATCCCTTCCAAATGTGGGAGATTCAGAGAACACAAGGAATTGCTTTGATCTCTAGTCTCCTGCTTTAATCAGTCCTGTAGATGTCCCCTGCCTAGAAACTGCAAGTTACAGCAGCTGATCTCATTGTAGCTTTGAAACTTTGCATTTAAATAATCAAGTCTCAGTGTCTATAATGTAAGACTTTTACAGCATTTCAGAATAAGCCTGGAGAGTCTCACAGATTAAATAGCAGTCAGTGCCAAGTTAGTACCATTCACATGAAGATTTCTATAGAGAGGGCAAAGAAGCACTCGAGTCATTTCCTTTATGCATGTTTCTCTCCTTGCTACTTTTAGGTCTTTCTGCAGCAAGGTCAGTGTACCACGCGCTAAATATCCTCTTGTCTACTTCCTCATCATGAGTTCCTACATCAGGCAGTATTCTTAATGACATACCAAAGCACATTACTTACTGCTCGAGAAGGAAAACAACCACAATGACTTCTCTAAAACTGTCTTCTCAAATATTGTTGCTTCATCGATGTCTGAGGTTCATTTGAGGGAAATATTAAATTGTGTTTAATTAGCAATTTCCAGCTAAAGTTTTTATTAGGAACCAGAGTAATCAAGAGTATTGGAGCATTTGAGGAAATTCAGTTAACCAAAGAAGAGACTTCAGAAACAAGGAATAATTCAAGAGACAAGAACGATGTTGGAATGAATCAAGGGAAAATAATCACAGCATTTTCTTTTTAAAGTCTTTCTTCCCATACCTATGAAGATGCATTGCCGATTAAGAAATATTTGTTTGGGAAGGAGATAACAGTTCATATGCATATGAAATCAAACCTATAACACCATCTTTAGTGATTAAATGTGTAGCGTTGGGAAAGATCTCTGGCTCCAAATGATGGAACATCTTGGAGCAGACTCTATCCTAACCAGCCTGGCAATCAGTAAGAAGCGTTATGTAATTGCCTAAGAGCCACTGCAG
Organism: Aplodontia rufa; assembly: GCA_004027875.1. Taxonomy (NCBI): domain Eukaryota; kingdom Metazoa; phylum Chordata; class Mammalia; order Rodentia; family Aplodontiidae; genus Aplodontia; species Aplodontia rufa. The sequence goes on from PVKS010006426.1 coordinate 36,899, forward strand.
CTAGTTGGGTGTTTGAATGCTTCCTCCATAATTCATTCTACTAATTAATTTAGGACTTTTTATTATTTCAACATGCTTCCCATTATTGCTAATCACTGCATCCCAGAGAGATAGAATGGCCAGACTATTTTCTCCATTTTATAGATGTGTTAATGGAAATACTTCTAGGGACAGCATATCTGAATGCTAAAAAGACCAGAGTTCAGTATAAAAGTCCAGGGTTCAGTTTAAAAGACCAGCACCATATACACAGCTAAGTGTCACAGAAGCAAAGGCCAGATGAAATAATAAATAAAATTGGTTCTCCCTTTCTCTCTCCCTGTCTTTTGAAAAACAAAAAAGTCCCCTGTTTAATTCTTAACACTGTGAAGCCTTTATAACTCCACCTACATTGACAGTAATGGGATTCCCTTTAGATTTCTTAGTCATTAGTTACGGTGTTATCCGTTATTGCTATTATTTGGTAGGCTGCTAGACTAAACTAATATTTGGAAAATCCAGACAAGCGGATATTTATCCAGTTTTCTACCAACACTTCAGTCCACAGACCAGTATCTGATGCATCTTCAGAAACAGTTAATAATTCATTATTTAATAGTTTACTGGGTAAAATACTTTATATATTTTCTTAGTTGCATAATCTATGTCTAAAACTTATAACTAGGTCTTGCTTATAAGAGTTTTCTTATTCCCCACAGACAATAATAGCATATGTCTCTACTCTTTGAGAGTGAATAATTTACCAAATGAGAACATTCTGTAACAGATACCATTTTGCTTTTATTCACTTGTGTAACTGCCACTGAATTTAATGAGAATTACACACATCTGTCATTGGGCAGAATCAACCCCATTATTTATTACAGTTGAAACCCACCATTTGCCATAAAGCCTTCTCCTAGTCAATAATTAACAGATATAAGACTCACAGATTTGTGGATCAGAGTCTCTGATGAGTAACACATGGTGATGAAGAAAAATGAGCTGGAAAGAAGTCTCCCAGGGCTCTAAGTATGCTCCCTGGTTAGGATGGTGGCATAACCAGGTTATCTTTGGTGATGAAGAGAAATTCAGTATCAATGATTATTTCTTTGCTATCACACAATCTGTTATAGCAACTAATATGATTTCATTTGGTTAGCTCTGCTATGATCAGTTGCTTTTTATTTTGTGAAATCAGCTGGAGGATATAATGTGGGTATCAGGATCAGCTGTCTGTCTCTAAAAATCTCTACCCCTGGAACTCTGTCCTGCTACTCAAACGACTAATCAATGGAACAATAGTATTGGCATAGCTGAACATGTTAGAAGCACGACCACTACAAGGAACTGATTCTAAACCTTGCCCCCAGTTCTGAATCAGAAAACCTATGAAGCCCCCGTTTCTGGGCTTTAATAAGCCTTTCAAGAGATGCTGATATTCACTGAAGTTGGAGAACCACTAATACAACAAATGTTGTCTCTAAGCTTATAATACACAATAAATATATCAGTTTGCAAAGGACAGAAATCTGTTGGTATTTGTTTTCTTTTTTTACACACTTTTTTAGACCATAAAATTACACTGTTTGTAATATAAAATATGGTTTCTTTTCAAATAAAAATTATGAATCTCATTTTTTATTAGATCATATTCCACTTTTGAATTATTCTCTTGGTTTGGAAAGAGGTTGCTTATCATATTTAACCATGTTCCGTTTTTGCTATTTATGCAAAGTTGTCTGCCCTTGGAAGTCTATGTCGTTATACTTAAATCATTCTGGAATATTCAGTACACCAAATGAAACCCTCAAAATACTTTCACAATTGTTTTCGAAATTTCTCTGCCATTATTACTTCTTTACTAGTATGAAGAATTATTGCAACACCCCTTTGTTTATTGATTGATTTATTTTTGGATACAAATATCTCAGTAGGAAGAGATTCTGCTCATTTTTACTATATCCCTCAGGTCCTATGATCCTTGACAAGACTTGCCATTTGTTCTCTCTTTCATTTTGCAAAGGGGGTGGGAAGTGGGTAAAATCCATTGGTGCCAGTACACAGCCAGACAGTGCATAAAAATGTCTAATGACACAATTTATCTGCTAGACTAAAATACATTTCATAAGATGGAGGAAATAACTCTTTTAGTGCTACATTTGCAGTGCATTCTGCATTCAAACCTCCTAAAATTCTCTCTGGCAGCAGAGTCCATATTGCGATGATGGATAACTGGTCTCCAACAGTGCTGTAAAGTGATTATTAATCTGTAAGCATCCGCCTGCTGAGGTATTCTATGGTTTTTAAAAAGTTAAGAACCATTTCCACCCTGTTGGAACCATTATAATCTTTTCGAACCCTTCAGCATGGGACCTCCTGTCTAATGCCATATTTCTTTATTAATTTGAGCCGACTGCCAAGACTCCTCAGCACCACACACAGTCTGATTCCAGAACCACAGAAGAAGCCACATGTTATGTTATGAAAGGGATTGCCACTGCGCTCACAAATGCCACAGATCAGCAGTAACCGTGTGGAACTTTCAAGTTTCAAAGGCCAAAACAACAAGAGAATCACATCAAATCACAGGAGTTCAAAGGCAAAAAGAAACTTTGAGGTCACCAAGATCACAAAATGTAGAATAAAAATTGGACAGGAATACCAGATCTTCCAAAGAGTTTAAGCAAATAACAAAAACTTCAGAAATTTTATGTGGAAATGGGCACGAGTGGCCTGCTCTGGATGCATGGATGAGGGAGTGGACGCCACCCTGGTTCTCTTCTCTCTTGACAGAATTCTAGTCAGGCAGATCCACAGAAACACCAATACCTAGCCAAGCTCAGAAACGTACAGTTTATTGCAATTTCTTAGACTTCACAGACGATGAAACCAAGACCCAGAGGAGATAAGGCACTTGTGCTGGAGAGCCTTAACTCAGAGATTAATCATAACAGAATTTCACAGATGGCCATGTGACACAAACATATATAAATAAGTTCCTGGGCTCCCTTTTATAAGGACACTAATCCCATTACTGAGGTCTCCCCTCCTATGATCCCCCCAGGCTCCACTTCCTCATGCCATTATGTTGGAGGCTATGATTTTAACATGGATTTGGGGTAGGGGCCATTGTGCACACACATTTGGTCCATAGCAGTCATCTTCTTTAAGCCCCTAATAAAAATCTCTAACAAAAACTAAGTGATTGTAATAACATTCATAATACTGTTTTTCAAATATGTAGGTAACCCACTTTTCTTCCTACAGAACACCCTGTGTGGAAGGTACTAGTATGCCCATTTCACTGATAAGAACACTGAGGTTATATGGTCCTTCAACAGTGTAAGAGCCAGATCTGGAAGCTAAGTACTCAAGTTTAGAATTCTTACATTCCCCTCAACATTTTTTATGAAGGAAAGAGAAAGGGAAGCTGGGTGTGCTGTTTAATGAATCTTGCAAAACTAGGAGACTCCACATCATTTATGTATAACTTTGATTTTAAAAATATAACCAGTGCAATTATTCCATCAAAAGATGGACACCATTACCCTGCTTATTTTGGTGTTGATTCTGCCCGAGAAGGAGCAAACCTGGGAGGGGACTGAGTGTAAAGTGTGTTGATAGAAGGGGTGAAAGTGTCCCTGACCAGGTCAAAAATCAGTTTGATCCATTCTTAGTGGCTCCAGGAGACAAGGACAAAAGAACTGCCCCTCCCCAGGACTGCAGGTGGGAGGCATGAGGTGGGGAAATGTGCAGCTTCAAGAGGTGGGGGACACAGCCCTACAGCCCCATGCACCAGATGGTGTGCATCTCTGTAATATTTGCATTCTTGTGTCAACACCTCATTCCTATAGACTGAACCAACACCTGCTTAAGCCTGACAAAGTTTAAGAACTGGAAGAAATTAATTTGCATGAAAATGAAGCAAAATATTTAAAACTCAGTAAGTATGTTTGCTTTCTTTAGTTGTGCCTGAGTTTATGCATTCTATATGAAATGAGTAGATGAGGTATTTAAAGACATCCATGTTTAAAGCAATAGATTTTTAATTAAACATCTAAAATGATATATGGTGATAGCTCTTTACAATTTGGATAGTTTCACAAATAATTTTCCTCAATATTTAGACTACTTTTTAAAAGTATTTGAAAAGAAGACCTAGAGTCTAGAATTAGATTTTTTCTTTTCGGTTGTTACTGAGGATTGAATCCAATAATGCCTTACCAGTGAGCTACATCCTCCACCCCATCCCCTTTTCTATATTTTTATTTTTTTATTTTGAGACAGGGTCTCTTAAAACTGCTGAAACTACACTCACACTTGTAAGGACCTCAGCTTCCTGAATCACTGGAATTACAGGCATGCGCCACCACTTCCAGCTTAGAATTAGATATTTTTTTAAAAATGCATATGAGGGGATAAACCCAAAACCTAAATACTATAGTAAATTGCCTACCTTGCATGATGATGCAGAAAACCAAATAAAATTTAATTATTGCAACTTCAAAAATTACATATCTTTTAAAATTGAGACTGCCAAAAGGGCAACTTTGACAAAGAAGCTCACAGCCATGCTTCTTGTATATATAGTAATAGAAATAGTTAGTAGTTCAGGAGTATTTATTAGGAAGAAGGTACTGTGCTAACCACTTGGCTCTTTTACTTCCCACAGCTCATGAGACTTGTACTCATGGGCTCACTGGTATTCATTGGTACTGTTTTCTGTCAAGTGCCCTGGAAAAGTCCAATGGGTCTGTTGACTTGTGCTGACAGCTCCAGAGTCCTGGTTCTCTACCACTGCACTATTGAGGAACAGATTTGCTTATTATTGAAAGAATTTGGATCTCTAAGAAAGATCTCCCTTGTTGATGGAAGCTTCCTTTGAAGGGGCATGTGTTTGCCATTCACAGCTATATCCCTTGTTTCACTTTAATAATTTCCAAAAACATGAGAAGAATCCTCATTTTAAGTCAGCAAATTATTAAAAGAGTTTGGAATGCAAAGTGTGAACATTTATCCCCATCCCTGCTTCATCAGTTGCCTAGCAGTTTGTTTTCCTTTATCACACTGACCCAGTCCTGGAGGGTGGTAGAACCGGAAGAGAGCATGCTTCACATTTAGGCTGACCAAGCTCCAGGTCTCAGCTCCTATACTCTATGACAGTGGAAACTGGGGCAAATCCCCTCATCATTCTGACCCATGAGAGTTGCCCTCAAAAGTCCTCATGTTAAAGACCTGATCCCCAGGCACTAGTGGGAAAAAGTGGGTCCTTAGGTCATCAAGGACATGTCCTTGCAGAGGAATGCAGGATGCTGGTCTCTTCCTTCTCTCTTTGATTCCTGAATCACAAAGTGAGTACTTTGGCTCCCCCACATGCTCCCCACTATTGCATACCAGCACCCCCACCAAAGGCCCAAAGCAATGGGTCTGCCTGAATTTGGATTGGAGGGTCCAAATCTGATTACCAAAATAAACTTTCTTCCTTATAAGTTAATGGTCTCAGGTATTTCATCACAGCAACAGGAAGATAATAATATGGTAGTTGATATTTTGACTGTTGAGAGGACAACTCTACAGAGCATGATAGAGTTGATATACCATAAATGTTAGTGTTCCTTTATGACTGGTGCGATCTATTTTCAGTATATGGCTTGCTATACCAATCATGAAATAACAGATCTTAGAGCAAAAATCACTTTTTGAAATTCTTAGTATGGGTAAAGGAGAGCTCAGAACCCAGGGGATGGAGGGGAGAGAGAGGGAGAGGGAAAGAGAGACAGAGAGAGAGAGAGACCAAGAAAGATCATCTCCAAAGATTCCCTTTACCATGGGAGGTCTTCATTTTCCTTATTGATTTTCTTCTATTCTAGCCATGATGGTGCAAAATAGATCAAAATAGACAATGCTGTCTTCATTTGTCCTCAAATTATACTTGAATGGCTTAGTTAACAGCTATAATACTATCATTTTGGAATTAGAGTGTGTGAAAGCACTTCTTGAAATAAAATTATTTCAGAATGTGTGTGTGTGTGTGTGCACGCGCGCAAGTGCAAGCCAGCACCGTGATGCACTGTAGAGCTTTTACAGATGTCTGGTGGCTTTCTTTGCCAACAGGCAACTCCCAAGCCAGGTCCACACCAATTACAGACTATAGGTGGACATTTCAAACTAAAGACCAAGGGAGTCTGAACAAAAATGCCCCACAGTACTAAGAAACATTCTCCAGCATGGTGAGAAGTAGGTCATGGGTGGGAAGTTACTGTTCAAATTCAAGACAGTAACTGAAAAGTTTATCTAGAAATGAAGTCAGTAAAGACCAGCTAAGCCAATCCTCTTTAGAAAACACCATATAAATATGTTTTAACATTTAAAGGATAAGAAGTATTGGGCCTTTACAAAGTGCCAAAGATCCAGTTGCTATATAAATATGCACTGTACACATTTCTGCACAACACTTAATTCTCACAGACAAGACAGTGACGTAATTATTATTATTTCCACCATTTTCAAATGAAGAAATCAAGGTAAAGTGTCAAGTGATTCTCTGAAGTATGACACCTGTCATGTGGCAAAGGTGAACGTTTTTGCAGTCTAACACCCAAGCCAACAAGTGTCCTTCCCACATCAGCTGAGTCACATCTCAATTGACCCAGTATCCCCCATATTTTCCAGCACAATTCCTTGCATGTAATAAGTGTGCAGTGAACACCAATTATTCCCTATGGTTGAAGACATTAATGACTTTTGGAAAAGTGTACCCATGAGAAGATTAAGTCCTTAGGCAAAATTGGTTACAAAGCCTCAGCATGAATTAACTTATCAGATTATCATAGCAGAGAACATTGCCCTGATGAGGTAGGACAAAGGAAAAGACAAATGCAATACACATGCCTCTTCCAAATATAGAGGAAGATAATGTTCATAGCATCAGATAATTCCTGATGAGGACACAATTATGGAGTACCAAGTGCCTTTGGCATCTGCTGAGGAAGATGAGGGAGAATGAAGCTCCCTCATCCTTGCATGTAGCTCCACAGCCTCCTGTCTGTTTCTACAGGTGACCCTGCCCTCGGCTGCAGTTAATGCCTGTCGTGCACCAACTCCATCATATCAGCATCTGACCCTTCCAATGGTTCAGGCAATGAGGGCTCCCTGGTTAAGCCAGTTCCTTCTCAGAAAATGAAGATTCGGACAGCAACCATTGTGTCTCCACAACATAGCATGGTGGAATAAGTTGGTCCACAGTGAGAGAAAATGCATCCAACCCACAGGGGAAGATCCTCAGGATGACAGTCCTGGAGCCACACAAATGCCTGATCCTATGTAGTTCCCAAGGTCAAGGTGAGACTGGTCCTCTCATGCTTCATGTTGCTCAGATTGCCCTGGATATCACAGGCTCATAAGACTCCTGTTTTCCTAAAACTAGTAAAACTCATGTTACAATTACATGCATCTGAAACAGAGAGCACATCTTCCTAAAACTGATTCTAGCTTTCACCTTCTCATTTTTCTAACATACCCATCATTGATGCTTCGCATGAATCTCATGCTGATGCCACAGGCTGCCCGTGCTCATATGACCATCTGAATTTTTGACTCTTACTGGAATGAGACATAATATTCAATTGTGAGATGAAGTTGGTGATCATGAAGACAATAATGTCAATGCGGATTATAGGAAGCAATGTATCCAAAGCCATAGGAAGCTGATTAGAAGCAAACCCAGAAATGTCTTACTGCTTATCCTATGTACTCTTCAAGATGCTATATTAGTTTGTATGAAATGTATAAAGGTGAAAAGGAATAATTAAACTTTTATTCCTATCTAAATGAATGCTTTTGACTAAAACAGCATACTCAAAAGGCAGTGGTATTACATGAAAGATTCTATAAACAGAGAGCTAGCTATAATTTGTACAACTTAAATGAGTAAAAGAGAAATCACTGCCTTTGGCTCCGACAGCATTTCTTATCAGTTTAATTAAACACTCACATGAATACGTACAAACACGCATACACCCGCCCCTAAACAATCACAAATCCGAATCTGAGGCTCATTATGCCGACAGCCAGATGATTCAAAATAAAACTTCAAATGGCTTCTGTCATAAACGAAAAAGAACAGAAGAAAAAGGAGACAATGTGGCCACATATATGGAATATAAAATGTGATTTATGCCCTTAGGTCCTGAAGCTACAAGTGCTTTATTTCCAGTCTTGAAACTCACAAAGGGAAGAGTGTGATTTTTTCGAGGCTGAGCTGCCGCCTTCAGTGAGACTGTTAGCTTCTATCTACCTCTGGAGCTTTCCTTCCATTGTTTTAGGATTCAAATGTTTGAAGAAAGTATCAAAGCTCTTTCCAAAATAGTTCATGTAACTGTTATATGGAAAAGAACGAATCTTCTTGGTGAAATCATTCAAGTGATTTTCTTTAAAGCATAGAACGTAATAGAAGATGGGAGAGTCAAGTTGTAACGGAGACAGGTAGAAGCTGGTATTCTCACAAACAACAAGTTGCTGTAGCAATCACAAATAATCTATCTGGCTAGACAAAAATATGTTTTTGGAAATTCAGAATTATCACCTTAAACTAACAATCTATCCCTTGACCCTGGCCACTCCTCCTTTCCCTCATCATATCTACCACTATGAAGCTCAGAGCAGGACAGAGAATCATTCTTTTCTAATGGCTGAGATGGCAAATGCTTTCGTTCTTGAGATATTGGTAGAAAGGAGATGCTCAGCAGAAGACCTCCCATGTCACTGAAGGAGGTGAAACCTTGCCCTTCCCACCCAAAGGAAATCTCTTACCTTTCTGTATCGACCCCATTCTTCCTGTTTCACATACACAATTATGGGCCCAGTAATAAATATCACATTTTTTATCTTGACAGAAAGCAAGAATAATACAAAGGTTTAATTGAATTATTTATTATCCACATTGTACCCATTATTTTCTGACACTATTGGAGCTTTGCCTTCATTTCCTTGCAAGAAGTTATTTTCACATTAGTTTATCTTGATGACATCTATGAATTTGAGTATATTTAATATGCACTCTACTTTCCCTCTGGAAGTTAATAAAAAGGGCTCGAAACATACATCCCCCGACAGTTGCCTAAATGTCATCTATCCCCAAAGAAGAAAGTAAAAGAGAGAGAGAGGAAGCATGTCCTGGGGTTCCACTCAGAATTTCTAAGATGAACTGTTAGGCTCTTTACTTGACAATGTTGGGTTGGGAAGTTGAGACCAGGAGATGACTGAAAGTGTGATCATTTTTCTCATAGTTTATCCATATTTTCTCATTCAGACTGAAGGCTAAACAGAAAAAATAAGATCAGAGAAATTGTTTTCCGAACAGACACCAATTCAGGGAATGAAAAGAATTTTAAAGACCAAATGGTAAATGTTTGTTACGCAAAGATAACCATTCTGGGGACACCATTTCATTGTCCTCCATAAATCAGAAAATCTGTCCCCTTACCACTCTTGAGCCAAAGTATTGTGATACACAGGGAACCAGACGAGGGGGGCAGAGATCTGAATTCTCCTGGATCTGTCTCTACCAAATTCTAATCTTGGAGAATTTACTTCACTTTTGGGACCTCCACTTCTTCACCTGTAAAATTCAGCAACTTCACAAGAATGACTGTTCAGAATGGAGGCCGTGACCTCTGGTCATTGCAGGGACAGGTAGAGTCACAGACTCCATTAGTTTAGTTGATGATAGCAGTTTCCACTTTCACCACCAGACAGATCAAAAAACCAGGTCAAAAGACCACATGGCTTGTCATTAGAGTCTATTACCATCTTCAACCAATGCCACTGAAAGGTTTAAAATTGGCAAATGAGACTTGCAAAAGCAGAGAGGGAGTGTGAATATCTGGTTAATTAGGAATCCTGCACTTTTCCACTTTATCCCTCTCTTAATGAGTCTCCTAACCTCTCTACCATGAGTGACAGAATCCTTTACCCCCACCTCCTCTCCACCTTTAAGCTAGTATGGTAACAGTATGTGGATTGCTTTTTTCCCTTTATCTGGTTAGCCTATTAGAATGTAAGCATGGAGAGTTAAAGTCACTTCCTCCTTCTTAAATTGGTCATGTAGCTTAGGTCAGTTGTCTCCCCTTTTAAAGATTCAATATGAATAACCCGAAAAGACCTTAAAGACACTGCAAAGTTTTTAGCATCATTATATCATGTGATTAAATTAAAAAAATTAAATTAAAATAAACATGGTGTGTAAGCTGGGTTCAGGGTCATTGCAGAGCCTGGGAAGTACGGCAGAAGGAGCTTTGGTGGACCCTCCACACACCATTTCAATGGCAAACAATAGGAGGGTGGCCAAGATAGCACCTGTGGCCAAGATCAAGGACTCAGCCTAAGAATGGAATAAGGCCCTGGAGACAGGAAAGTGACTTTGAAGTAGTCAAAGATAAAGCTGATCTATCATTTTAGATGACAATTAACTTGTTGAATCTATAACCTCAGACCAGTGTCATCAACCAAATATTTAGGATTCTAGAGTTTTAATGAGAGAAGCAAAACACAAAGCTCTTTTGTCCTGTGTTTCCTTCGGCAGGTGAGCTATTAGAGAACCCTCAATGACTGGCTGGGCACATTTGACAACTGTATAGCTGGAATTAGCACCTGGAGCATACCTATTCTGATACCCAGTTCATTGTTCTTTCATGAAACCATGAATAAATAGAAATCAGCTTTAAAAACAACTGTACCATGTAGGGGACTGCAAACAACAGATGCCTTTGAAAACAATTATGTCTATTTTTAACTCCTGAATTTTTATTTGCCTTCCAATTACAAACATCACTAATGAAAATGTTCACAGTTGAGCTTTTAGTTTTGATTTGAAGGTTTTCCTAATGTGGATAGGAATGGCAGGCATTCTTTTACTTGGAAGACTGGCCCGTCCCATGAAGAGGGCTTTATAGTTCTCCTTATCATAATCAGCTGCTAGCACAGTAGCCTCCATCCGTGCAGCCAGCTCCTTCCATCATGTCTCAGCTTTGTCAAATACCATCCCTAAATGCTTTAGGGCAACCTGCGTTGACTGGCTGCAATCTGGACCAAGAAAACTGAGGTCATTCAGATGATGGATAGTATCAAGTTATCCAAGGAACTTCCCTTCTCTTAATAAAACTAACTTCATGAAAATGACTCATGACAAATATGTCATCCAGTCAACAGGATTAGAAGTTGAAGGCTGAATTCAGTGTCAAACTTCTAAACCCCCATCTCTCAATTTGGTCCTGCAATCAGTAAAAGAACACTGAATTTCACCAATCCCCAGAGATATCACATGTAAACAAAGGCCCTGGCTGTCTGGAACACCCCAAGAGGCACTAGAACAGGCTGCCTGATTGCCACTTCTGTAGATGAGTACAGAAAACATCTATTTTTCTCTCAATCACATCTTCTTCACTCACCCCTACTCTTGGCAATTGATACTAACAATGAATCGCTAAAATGTGGACCCTTGGAGGCCAGGCTGTGGAATATCACACACATGGTCACACTACCTCTATTTTTAGTTCTAAGAGCTTTCCATCTACCTCTACCCCTCCAGGACCCAACAAATAAATTACACTACTTGCACTGCCTGAAATTCTATACACTATTTGTTCCTCTGGCTTAGGGCCTTTAAATATAGATAGATTAACACAGAGATGAACTTCTTCAATTACACAGGATGGTGTGTATTTTGGAAGCTGATCACCAATCATTTTGATATTCCACAATAAATAACACAGATAAAGCATACAATACATACATAGTAATGAAATAATGGAAGGTACAGATTTATTCCAATGATAACATTTTGTATTCCTTCGCAAATTTGCATTGGTCAGCCAAAAAGATCACTGATGGTAAGGATGCTAAGACTAGTCATTTTTGGTGGGATAAAAGAGTGGTGACAATAGTTCTCCTCAAGGGAAGTCAGGTGGGAGCAGATGGTGAACAGGGGAAGAAGCTGAGATAGGGACAGACAGGACACTCTGGAAAGTACAGACAGGAAGGAAAGGAAAATGAGAAGAGGATAAGGGTGTTTTACTTTAAAAAGGCAAAAGGAATTCAGTACCACCAATGACTTTTCACCATCTTGGAGAAGTCCCTGTAAAAGACTATCACACCTTGCTCAAAAATCCATTGTTTTACACAACTGCATCACTCAGCATTATCCAAAGTCAGGAGACAGCTAGGATGACAATCTAATGAAAGACTCTGGATTCTTTGTGTAACCCTACTCAAGCCTCAGATGATGGGGAAACTTCTGGAAGGCTTGGCAAGGACCCAGTCGCCTCCCTCCTGAGGCCTCAGGAAGCAGTGAGATCATTCTTGAGCACCAAAATCTGATTTCATTGCTATAGATTCCTTTCCAGATCTCTGCCCTTCACATAACACAGAAGGGTGAATATTTCAATGTGCACAAAAAAGTAATGAAGACCCAGGCAAGGTCATGCAAAGTATTCCAAAATCTTTGAGAATACCAATTTTTCATCAGTGCTTTCCATGATTAAAAAAGGCTCAGTAGGGCTCATCTAATTATAGGGCTTAGAAGTACCTGTGAGAGGAAGATCTATTCTCAGTCATTATCCTGATAAATATTTACCAGAGGTTCACTTTCTTTTAGCTCTGTATAATTTCTCATTCTTCTTGCAGGACGTTGAGCTTAGAAATATTCTTAAATTCTCACATAGCCTAGAGTGAGGTATTGCTGCAATGATTTTTATGAGAATGAATTCTGCTACTGTTTTCATTTAGATTTACCTCACTCGATAGAATGCAATCTTTATAGATGATTTGTTTAGTCTAATCAAAACACTGAAGCATAAATGATAACCCTCAATAATGACACATGGATGACAAAGGTTGGCCTGTGCTCTTTTACACATCAAGAAATCTGCCAGTGGAGGAGGTTTGACATTCTATGCGAGGGTGTGAATAGTTACTGAAGGAGAACCCACATAACCTATTGTCCCCAAAATAGATGAGGCTCACCTCAGCACTTGGGAGACCAGTATGAATGGACATACTTCTTTTTAAGAACTTTATGGCAGACCCTGCCTATCTGTTATGGTAAATGACGGTTCTTGAACGTTTAGGGTGTGTAGGACACAAAATTTGATTTGAAGGTTAGAGCCCCTGCCCTCCAGGACCCAGCATCTAATTCTAGAGACAATAAATGTGCTAAAAAGATCAACTGATGATTCACAGCTTTATATTGTTTTAAGACTGTCAGGAAATATGATTTTTTTTCCCATTGGGGAATGTTTATTTCATGTGTTGAGATTTATCAAACACAAAGGGACACTTGCAGAGGAAATCACTGGAATTCCCAATTAATGTATTTGAAAGTCTTCCACTTGCTCAATCATTTTCATTCTAAAATTCTGTAATTCTACTCCTCCTTGTGGGCATTTCTACGACATGACCACCCATCTAATGGCACCCACAGTTAAAAGGCTTGGATCCCCTCTTTAGTGTTAATGGATTTAAAAGGCAAATACAAAAAGAATCTAGGATACAGACAGAAATGGTGTGCTGTCAGGTATATTCTAGGTCTTTTTAAAAATGTTCACAATTTATATCTACTCTTTAAATTCTCTGGAACCTAATTTCTGCAAAAAGGAAGGCTATTTGTAGCAGCACTGCAAAGTTACTTTTTGCATAAAGCCCACAATAGACATACATAAGACTAAACCAAGGAATGGTCAGAGAAAAATTATGTCTACTCCTAAAGTGTCAATGACCATCAAATCTCCAATTATATTCTCCTCTAGAACAGAATTTTGACCATCTATTTCCAGCATTTTACATATGTTCCTAAAACATTTTCCATTTTTTTCATAATCAAATACAGGTTTGAACAACAGTACTAAAGGCAAAGCCACGTAATCCACAAATCCCATTTCCTTTTCTCCTGAGCCTAACAGGAGCCTTTATTTCCTATGTATCTCTGCCACATGATTGAAATGTGTCCTAACAATGTGAGCAAATGTGACGTGTGCCGCTTTGGGGCCTTTCTCCAAAGTCTCCTGTGTGATCTGCACCTATTCTTTGTCCCTTCACCTGCCAGCTGAGGCCAGTGGATCTGAAGAAGGGCCCAGTTATGCAGGGCCACAAGAAAGAGGCCTGCTGGGTCTCCAAATTACTATATGGAGCAATAAGAGAAACTGGTGGACTCATAATTTATTGTAACATGAATGAAGTGAGATGTTGATTAGTACAACAGTTAGTATAGCCTCATTAACACACCGAGGTAAGTCAGATAAGCATCTAATTAAAGCTAAAATGTCACTGTTTTGTCAAACTTAATTATTTCTGTAATTATTAAAGATTATAAGACTGAATTTCTTTATCAGTAGTGTAAGCACCAACTCTCATTTCCATTCATTCTTATAATTGTGCCTGAATATTTGAACTGCATAAACATGTCTCCATATGCAAATATGTTTTTATTATCTACACTAAACCATGGGTTAATAGCAGAGGCACTAGAAGGAAGCTTACAAATATTTTTACAATGATGAACCATAGTCTAAATTGAGCCTCCATCAGGTGGCTTACTGCTGCCAGTTTACAAAAATGTAGACTGGCAAAGGATAAACATAAGAGACTCATAGATTGCTTGCCTCCTCTAGTTGCTTGTTTACTGAGGCTCAGTGCACAAGTAAATGCTTTGCTTTAAAAGTAATATATGAAGAAAAAGAAACCCATGAAAAGTTAATGTAGCCACATCTCTGAGTTTTGAAATGAAGTGCAGCTACAATCATAGGAGAAAAAGATAAAAGGAAAGTCATTTTTGGTACTTTGAGGGTTAATCTAGATCCAACTCTACTAATTCTCTGGGCTCTCTACCATCACTATGGCTAGCTGGGGCAATAATTTTGGATCTGTTTTATTAATGCAAATGTTTACATCGCTAATCATATTAAGTATCAGTAAGCCTTCAAATTGGCCATTAAGAAAAACAAAGAAATTAATGACAAATAAATGCTGCCATTAACTTGAAGTTTTGCTGAAAGGCATAGGATGAGGCTGACTAATAAAACTGAATTCAGAAATAAGAATTATCAATTAAACATTTCCAAAGAACCCAGCAAAAGTATGAGTTTGAAAGACTTTCGTGAGATTTACTCCACTTTCATCCTTCATCCTGCACTTTGTTGTTTTTGAGGAATGGTATTTATGGTCACTACATCAACTCAATTCCTCATCCATTACGGTTTGAATGTGAGGTGTCCCCCAAAACCTCATGTGTGACAGGCAGCAAGGTTGAAGTGAAATGACTGGGTTATAAAAGCCTTAACCCAATCAGTGAGTTCATCACCTGATAAGGATAACTGGTAACTCTAGAGGGACAGGGTATGGCTGGAGGAGAGGGATTACTGGAGGTGTGCATTTGGGGTATATATTTTGCATCTAGCACGGGGATTGTCTCTCTCTGCTCCAGGGAACCATACATTCCACCAGGATGTTCAGCCTTACCTTGAGGCCCAAGGAATGGAACTAGCTTTCTGTGTCCTAAGATCTCTGAAAGCATGAGCCCCTAAATAAACTTTCCCTCCCTTAAAAGTATTCCTGTTGGGTATTTTAGTGGCAACAATGACAAAACTAACTAAAGCACCATCTGAATTCTAAGTCCACTTGATCAAGTATTCTAGGCTTTGTGTTTGCATCCTTTATAGCACACACTGTTTTATTGAGTTGACTGGATTGTTTCATATTTTGATTAGATGCCTACCTACCATTAGACTGTGAGTTACTCTTGCCTTACTCGTAGATCTGCATTCACAGAACCTGGTATACAGGTAGAATTCAAAAACCTGTTGAATGAAGGAACAAACTGCATGCCTCAGTTGATGGAAGATGAATGTCCATGCATTTAAACTTGTCATCAAAGCAACATATCTCATCATTCAGACACTACTGTTCTTGAAAACACTCTCACAATGAAAAAGGCTTCCCAGTTTTAAAATCCCAGTTCTACCTGTGTAACCTTGGGCAAACTGAAGATGAGTCTCTAAACTTCTGTTTTCTCATCTTCAAAGTTAGGATGATAACATAGGCAATTCACAGCAGTTGTAATAAACAAATGTAAAGTGCTCAGTGGAATCTCTGGCACAGAGAGACTGTTCAGTAAATATTAGATGCATTTCCTTCATATTGGTGAAACATAGAAGGCTTTCTGTACAGTGTGTTTTTAATTTGAAGCCTGCATAAGACTAAATGCAGTCTTGTTTCAGCCTAAGCGATGAAGAAGAAAAATCATCACAGGATTCTGTTATTTTAGTAGAACAGCCAATGTTACTATAAGAGACAAGATAAACACAGTGAGCAAGCCAAGGTCAGCAAGCTCTTTGAAAGGTACAGAATGTGGCATCTGTGCATGAGGCAGAAATGGACCAGGACTAATGATTTTTAAACTGTTGCCCTGAAGCAGTCTCCTCCCCCAGACAATAGAGAAGATAGAATGGGTAAGCAGAATCCTTCCCACCTAAAGCTAAATGCTCTTTGAATTTTCCTCTGTTTCATTAAAACTTTGTGATTTTCATTTTGTTTCATAACATGTGCATGGTTGACTTAACATAAAAATAATGGGGCTTCCTAATAACCCCATTATTTTATGTGTAATCAGCCAGGGCCCCCTGCTGTATATACATTTGAGAAGCATGGAATTAGGCCAGAGGAAAGGTCTATAGAAAGGGCTAGGAATGAAGAAGAAGAAGAGCAACTAGACTCTCATCTGGCTTCTTAAAGGTTGTTTTTATTGACTTCAACTCTGAAACCACCTGAATCTCTACTAGTAAGCATAGGCAATGGAATCATCAATTTTGGTAATTGATAACATATGTCAATCAGCACTGAACAAATTTTTAACCTAGTTCAACTGAGCTTAAAGAAGCCAGCAAGCATATTTTATAAAAAAATGAGTAAAATACATAATCACAAGGTATTTTCCCTGTGTTCATGCAAAAATTAAAAGAAAAACTGCCTGTAGTGTACAGGGAAAGGCAAGAAAAGCTATACAAATTTGAGTTGGTGACAAGGTGACTGTTGTTATTGTGACCAATCCTACAGTGATAGATCCTAGGTGAGATATTATCGACCTTAACCAATAAGGATTTTAAAGGACATGTGTATTCCTCTTCTCAAGAATGCCTTAACAATGCAGCTGGCAATTTAAAAAGGATAAGCTATGGGCCTGAACAGAGTCACTCCAGGCCAAAGGCCCTTCAACAGATGCTTCTTTGTGCAATAAGGCAGACAGCCTCTTATGGGACTCATTGTGATGTTCAAGTCCCTTAGGGCATCTCAACAAAACTTTAGGCTTCTGAGTGAATGAGGTGACTATTGTACCTCTAAGGACTATGAGACTAAGGAAATAAAGGACCCTGGAGAATGGAAAACTACATATACTTGCTGTGAAAATGTCTTTTGGGCCCTGACGCATGAAAGGAAAACTTATTGTACAAGGGAAGCAGGGAGAAAGCTTCAGTAACAGACAAGCACTCCCTGTTTGGGAGTTATAGGCATCAGCTCCTTCTGCACATTCCAACTTTTAGAAAATACATTGCCTCTCAAAGGCACACTCATTCTAAATATTTATCCATTTCTTCTCATGAGTAGGCTGAATTTTGAAAAGCTTAGCCGAGTGACCTGAATAGCTTGCTCCAATGTGTCCACCACTTCTTTAGTTAATGTAGCTCTATAGCAGTCCCGTGTCCCAGGAAACCCTTGAGTCCTAGGAAAACCCTGACAGTGGGTCATCTGATCCTGAAGGATAAACCTTTGTTGTTGAATTAACACTTGGACCAAAGAAAGTTTAAAGTCTACAGACACCCATACATTCACTCAAAGGGATTCAGGAAAGAGAAATACCAACAAAACACAGAAGTCCCCTTCTGTCGCAACTGCCACCAAAAGAATCTGCGATGGTACAGACAGGCTTTCTATTGCTCCAGGGGGAAAAAAGTCCTGTTACACAGCCAACGTAAGTACAAGGAATGAAGTTTCTATGGGGAGAAAAAAAATGAAACAGGCATATCTGTGGAAAGTTTCCCTCTCATTTCTCATCCTCTATTCTCACTCATGTGATATATATATATATATAGTGTATCATAACCTACTCTGGTTTCATTGATTGTATATTGAACATTCTGTTTGTAAGGAGGAGAACTAAGGATCTTGGGAAACAAGGAAATAAAATGAATAGCACTTTTTGCTCTGCATTCAACTTGCTGATTATATGGCATAGTAAACCAAACACATACACATAAAAATACAAAGCTACCAATGACATATTAATCATTCAACAGAAATTAAAAATAAGTACCAAAGAGGAGCTATTACACAAGCGTGCTTGACCTATTCTGAAGGGAAATGACAAAGGATGGTAAGGCATCCTCCAATAGGCTTTATATTTCTATGATTCATATATATAATACATTTAAAACTTTAGATGACCAATAGGTACAATTTTATTCATGATCATGTAGTATCCCCCATCCTGTCTGGATCACAGGTTTAATGAGGAAATCACCTCTCCTCCCTCTGCTCTCATTACATCCTCAGCACCTTGTCCAGAGCCTGAGCAGAGGGTGAATCTGAAAAAGCGATCCAACTGATCTCCCTGCAGTTACCTCCAACTAATGTCAAAAGGCTCATGATAAAGGGCTCAGAGTAGGAATTACCAATATCTAAAATTTTGATACCTAGTACTTATCAGTTAATTATGAGGCTTTGGGCCACTTGTTTTTAAAACCTCAATCCCCTCCCTGTTCAAGTGAGGTAGTAATAGTAACAGCATCTGAATGGCTTGAAAAGTCATAGTTCTCAGCATAGAACCTAAATTTAGTTCAACTCAGTATATACTCAATAAATACAAACATGTATTGTGGTTGTACCTCAAACAAAGCATGAACACCTTAATCAACTTGGTATTTCCCCTAGACTGCCTGTTTCCTGTCTTCTAGTTCCCAACCACCCACTCCAGGAAGGTGCAGTGAAGCAAAGAAAGGTAGAGTCCGGAAAGTAGAGAAAGGCCAAGTGGGAGCAATCCAGGAAGATGGGACTCATGAGGTCACAATGAAAAGTACATTGCAGCCATAGCAGTAGGCAAGCCTCACTGGGATTCCTGAGGATCTAGGGCTCTGTCTGCTATAAAGTAGAGACAAGGAAAAAGATTCTCAGGGCCTTCTACAGGGCTACTTAGGAACTGTCAGAAATGGTCAGGAGAAACTAAAATAAAAAGGGATGTTTTCATAATCCATTCATCCATTTATCCATTCATGCATCAAATAGATATTTCAGAGTACTCACTCTGTGCCAGTGATTGTTACAGGCAAATGGAAGTGAGCAAGTGAAACAAATACAAATCCCTATGATCTTGAACCTTCCATTTTAGTAGAGGGAAATAAGTAATGATTATAATAGTAGTAGTAGTAGTAATTATAACACATGACCAAATATTTCGCATACAAGATGGTAGTAAATTCAATGGAGAAAAATAAGGGAAAAGGGACAGAGATATAGGGAAAGGATTATAAATTGGAAAACGGAAGGTAGGGATGGTATTATGGGAAAATTTATAGTTGAGCAAAGACTTGAAAGAGGGGAGGAAGTACTCTGTGTGGTAGAATGAGAGTAAGAATTATGATGGGAAGATGGAAAGCAAGACTACAGCTGCAGGTTGAAAAATGGGTCAGTTGATCAGGAGCAGAATGAACCAGGATGAAAATTACAGGACTGGAGCTCAGAGGTGAAATGGAACACAGTAACAACACCTTTGTAGCACTAGAAAGGCTTTGAGGTTTGCTGTAATAGAAATGCGAGTCATTGGAGGGTTTGGAACAGGGAAATGATGGTACCTCATTTATAGGTTAGCAGGATAACTTCGGTAGGGATAGATCCATTGTACAAACCAACTATCCCTCTTCTCAGTATTTTCCCAGAGGAGTTAGAATCAGCACATTACAGCAACAAAGCAAAATCAATGTTCATAGCAGCTCAATTTACAATAGATACATTTTGGAATCAATCCAGATGCCCCCCATTGGATAAACGGATCCAAAAGTTCTGATATATATACAATGGAGTTCTACTCAGCTATTAGAAACAATGATTGTGTGGCCTTTGAGGGTAAATGGATGGCAATGGAAGAAATCATGCTGAGCAAAGTTAGCCAAACCCAGAGACTCAAGGGTTAAATGTTTTCCCTCATTTGTGGAGGATAGAATAAAACCCAGGCTTGGGTGAAAGGTAGTCATACTCATATATTGGACCCACCAACAGCATAGCAGCACATAATCTAGAGGAACCATAGACATGTGGGTGGGGGAGGGGAGAAGGGAAAGGTGGGGAATGGGAGAGGGAGGGAAGATAGGGAGGAATCTAGGGAGACAATCAACAATGTATCAAATAATATTTTTGCAATCATTTAATTATGGAAATTTATATGGAATACACACACACACACACACACACACACTTATGTTTGCTATAGGGCCATAATATAGAAGAATGAAGAGAATGGGGTGTGGATAATGTGGGGGTAATTATGATTTAGGATCAAAAGCATATCATATTGTTACTTTATACGCATTTAGGATTGTGCAATAACTCAACTTTTTAATTAAAGAAAGAAAAAGAAAATTGCAGTGAACCAAAAGGTGAGAACCAAAAAAAGTTATCAGATTGCTGCCCCAGAACTCCAATAAAAGAACGTGGAGACATGTTTAGGGGACGGCAAGTAGTTGAATTCTGGGTATAAATTGAAGACATAGTCAACAGGATTTGCTGATGTATTGCAAATAGTGTGTGAAAAAGAAAAGAAAAATGTCAAGAAGATACCAAAGTTTTCACCTAAGTAATGAAAGAATAAAGCGTCCACAGACACAAACAAGTTCACAGGGTTTAAGAAGATTAGCTGTTCGGGTTTGGATAGGTTAAATCTGATATGTCCACTGAATATTCAAGTGAGAAGCTGGAAAAAAGAGTCTAGAGTTCATGGAAGAGGTCTGAGCTGGGCATGAGCATAGGGGCATCTTCAGCACACCTCAATTCATGCTACTGCACAAGATCTCAATGGAAGTAAACCTGGCTAGACAAGAGGCCCAAGACTGAAGCCTTGAGTGGCTCCAATGCTCAGAGATCAGAAAGGTGAAGAAACACAAACAGAAAGCTACAAAGCAACCAATAGGAAAGACAAGGTCAGGAAAGAATAGTTTGATAAGCTGGAAAACCAAGTAAAAAAAAAATCTTAAAAAGAAAGACAAAGTGACTTGCTGGATCCAAAACAAGAGAGGTCAGCTAGGTTGACAAGTGGGAACTGGGCATTTAATTTAGCCACATAGCGGTCATTCAAGACCTTATTAACAGCAATGTTCTTGCCCAGGTAGGGGTTGATTTGAGAAAAACCTCAAAAGAGAGGAGTTACAAATAATATCCAAAACTTCTTCAAATATTTTGATGGACAGATGAACAGAGACATTGCAAAATATTTAGAGCAAGAAATTGCTCAGAA
Source organism: Aplodontia rufa (assembly GCA_004027875.1). Lineage (NCBI taxonomy): Eukaryota > Metazoa > Chordata > Mammalia > Rodentia > Aplodontiidae > Aplodontia > Aplodontia rufa. Next base: position 58,428 of record PVKS010006426.1, read on the forward strand.
AAAGATGGTTTTGATTTTCTTCTTTTTTTTAAGAGAGAAGGAAAATGAGAGAGAGAATCAATTTTTATTGAGTTTTCACATGACTTTCATTGCTCTGACACTTAGTTCTGTACTAAGTATAGTAGTACAGAACTAAGTGTCAGAGCAACATTTAGTTGTGCATGTGGTGCTGGGGTTTGAACCCGTGTTCTCGTGCATGGCAAGCGCCGTAACCGCTGAGCCACCGCTCCAGCCCCGGTTTTGATTTTCTTAACATAGAGAAATTATCTGAGTAGAGAAATAATGTTAAAAGTTTTGATATTATGAACCTTTAGTAAACCACAGGACAAGAAAAGATCAGTATGAATTTATGAGATGCTTCAAAGTGGACACACTACATTTATCAGTGTGCAAATGACATCAACTGCCATAGCAAAAGTTATTAGGTCTTAACCCTCCTTTTCATTTTTAAGGCTCAAGCAACATGATCATTCTAGCCAAAATCAATAATAAGACAATTAGATATTTTTTTATTTTTGATACTCTCCCCCTCTCAGTAGTGAGAATCTATAAGCAGCATACGTTAATCTAACTCCAAAATAATTTAAGTTCCTCAAAGAATAATTTTGAAAAGAAGCTATTAGAAACACAAACACAGTGCCTGTCACAGAAAAACGGAGAGGTAATCTTAAAATTTATTCTGGAGGCTTCATTGTCAAAGAGTAGAGTTGAGATGCTATGTGAAAGCAGATTTTCTTTTCTTATGAATGAATCACTGGTGCTATTTAATTGAATTATGAAAATTTGGGTCAAGAAGGCACCTGCTATAAGGAGTGGGATGGAAGGCAGGGAAAGAAAAAGATTGTAAGAGATGATCTCACAGACATTCCTGGATTTTCTGGTATTGCAGATTGGTCACAAAGGATGAGAAGGCTCTGTCTGAGCAAAGAAGTTTAAAGGTTCTGGGAAGTAGGCTCCCAAACACTGTTGGCTAAAATCCAATAACCCAAAGTAGTGCACAGGACACCCCAAACCTGGGAATTCCTGGAAGGTCGGTGTGTCTCCCGATCTAACATCCAAGAAGGACACTAACTTGGTGACCTTTGCTCACTAAAAAGACTAAAGGATCATGGGATAAGCTTTTGTCAGGACATGGCCATGCTAGAGGTGCCCCTGAAGCTGTCATGGCAGTGCTGTGATTGGGGATCTGGGGATTTATACCCATATATGGGTATGAAGCAGAATGAAACCTTGAGTTTTGCTGTGCAAAGTGCCAAAGCTTGGCCAAGATCTGGACCACCAAGAACGGGTGAAAGTACAAGATTCATCTTCTTGGGTGTCAGCATGGATCAGCAACCAACGACTGAGAACCGATCAGGCCTGAGAGGTCTCAAAGATTAGCTTCTGGAGCCAGGACACACCTGCTTTGGTCTACGTTATTTGTTATTTATTTTTAAACCAGTTGGGATGGTGGGGGTAGTTGAGAACTTTAAGAGTGTAACTTATATTTTCCAGGGACAGGTTACTGGGAGTTTGAATGATAATGTAATATTAAATCACTGAGAATGGACTTATTTACCTCTCACTTGTGAAATCAGTCATGTGATTATTTGAAGATGCTGAATAGGGAAGCAAGTTTCTCAAATTCGCATTTAGAAATGTCTCTTTACTCCTGTCATGTTCAGCATGTTTAATTCAGTCCTCTGTTTACTCAGACATACTCAGAAGATATTATTAACAGATATTAGCACATTTGTGATACTGAAACAAAGTCCCCACATTGTAGATCAGAATTAAAGACAACAGTGATAGAAAATAATAAAAGACATTTGGGTATTTTCATGTGTGTCTCTTCTGTCACTGCGTTGAAGATCTGTTGAACCTACCACCTCTAAATTTAGTTCAGTGGATATATGTAATAAATGACAAATATTTAATATGTAGAATAAAGGTATTTTCTGTGTACTCCTACATACATCAAATAAAACTTGATAACAAATTCCAAAATAACTGAAAGTGATATCTTCATTTCCCTGCCCCTTTATGAGACACACTTTAGGTGAGGTGCCTCCACTTTGTGATTTCTCTACAACTATCAAATTGCATTAAATTCCCTCGCTGTTCTTCTGCTTTTCTCCTGGCACCTCATTTTTAAATCAAAGACTTCATTGATGAATTTTTAAAAGCACAATTCATAATTACAAGTGATTCCAGCTACAAAAGTGGAGAGCTTTCTATAACAACGAGAACCAGGAATTAAAAGCTAGTACGAAAAGCTCTTTGCGTGCTGCGTTTCCATAAAGTGCACTGTAACAGGGACTCTATTCTCTTCAGCACAAATCAGAGCGCAGATTCTGGTTTTTTTATGAGTCTGAAAATGAAAAAAGCTATATAAATTCTCTCTGGAAATAATGCAACTGGGAAGTTTTGCTGTACATTGGGAAAACCTCAGACCATGTCAGGAAACAGTGGATTCTCAATTCTGCTTCTGAATTTACAACAGGACACTCACACTTTCTAGAGTAGCTTACTGTAAACCAGGAGGTCTGACCAGATAGCCTCAGAGTCAAGTTCAGGTTATGGACTGTGAAGTCAATAACTGTATATCATTCAAAACACCATCAGCTTTAAATAACAGGTCTATGATATACTTTCATTCATGAAATATGAAAACCTAATTTGTTTTTTAAACCTGAATAACATTAGATCAATTTAAATTGTATTTTATAAAAAATTCATCTAATACAGAATAAAGTTAGGACACTAACAAAGGTATCATTAAACTGTGTGACATTTTGAGGAACTTTTACTCTATTTTCAATACATGCTACGGATGGAGGACCTACTATTACTATCAGAGACAAGGAAATTACCTATTTCACATGAAACAAAATGATAAGATCCATTAATATATACCTGGGTACCTACTTGTGAGGGATGACATGCAATATAATGTCAATTTCTTAAAATAATAGTAATAATAATTAGTATCCATTTGTTTCTAGTGCTGCTAGGATAGGAAGATCCTCTACCTAAATGTGAAAACTGAGTCTTAAGAATAAAACCTCCAGAAATACTTGAAGATTTGCTCCTAGATAAGTATTATTTTCATAAACAGGCTACAATATACTTAAACATATAGCAGAAATGTGTTTTCAACAGAAAAAACAGAAAGAAAATGATTGTTCTCTTTGACACTCCAAGAATAAGACGACAAGATTACAGAATGTTGGTTCACCTCACACAGAGATCTCAAGCAAGGCTGTGAATTTGAGTCATTTCAGACAATGTTAATGGCAATGCTAGATATAAAAACAGAATTAGCACTTTGAAATATGTAATGAATAGTAGCTTGTTTCTGAGGTCAGCACTGGGCATGCATGTGTATGTAACCGTGAAGGTGCACACCTTCTCTGCCCATGTCCATATACGCAGGGGATGGGTGGTGTGCATGTGGATGTGAACACAGCACATGTAACGATGTGTGTGGATATTGACCACCCTTTCCTTGTCATAGTACGCCACCTCTCCTCTATCAACAAGACATATAATTATACCCAAATAAGAGAGCAGCTAGGCTCTTGTAGAACATGACATATTATATCAGCTCAGATTTCAGTATTTCAAATTGTTCTCTGGAATTAATTCACTAAATAACCCAGGCAGTCAAAGAACAGATCCATTAGACTCAGTAGAAGACATTCTTTAAATGTTAGTGCCATACAACGAATATTTGGTAAGTACATCATTAATAAACCTTGGTGCAACATAATTGATATGTGGATGCTTAATGACAATTCCAAATGATGTAGCACATGGCATTTCCCTGGCCTTCAGTCATCATGCAGGTTTCTTCTACACCATGTGATGGTCACGATTGGAAAGGCAAAGTCTGATCTTCATTAGTGGCTATCCATAAAAGGTTTTCATTACAAGATAAATGATTATGGCTTGACTTTATTAATTAAACATGCATTTCTGCAAACCAAAGTAATTGAATAAAATGGCCAATAGCTTTTAAACTCTACAGAATTTTAATGTTTCAAGAATAGATTCCATATTCACTGTATGTCTTTAACTCCCTGTTATTTTGAGAATCAGTAGCATCTGAATTTAATGCATTGTTAAATGATGACTGAATTTCACATTCAGGGTGTTTTTCCTCTTACAACACGCTTTTGTGACTATCCTAATAAACTGGGTTTTTTTCCATTCATCCAATCACCTCTAATTCAGCCTGAACCAATTTTGACCTTGAGTAATAGAACTCTGGATTATGGACAGGTCAACTATGGGAACACCAGAGCTCAAAGAAATGAAGTGACTTGTTATCTCTTGGAGAGAATTAGTGGCTATAGAACAAGTCATTAGAACTCTCTTTATTCTCTTGTCACTGAATCACACATAGAAAATGAAGTAATTTTCTGTGCTCAAATATTCCAAGTCCTTTATTTTGGAGTCACAAAGGATGCATAGAACTTGATATATCCATGGAACAGTTCTCTTTCTAGCTCTGACTGCTTCAGGAAGAAAAAAATTTAATGCATCTTAGAATATCAGTGTAGAGATTTTTTTTAAAAAATTATTAAGAAAGGAGTCTCTGGAGTTTTTTCCTCTGTGTAGTATTTTAGAGCAAAAGAACTCTAAATAAGCTGAATAAATTTTATAAAGCAATGATTTTCCTGATTTCTTTCAATATTGGAGCCTAGGAAAGCAAAGATTAAAATCCACTTCTGCTCAATGAGAAGACAATTGAATTTGTAGTTTTAAAAACACCTTGAATATGACTTTGGCAAATACAGCAAAATGTATCTGAATAGTGTGTATCATCATGATGTATACAAGATTAATTACATAAGATTAGAGATGGAGCTGGCAACAAGACAACTTTTTCTCCCCAATTCTGCTACGAACTACTTTTATTTTATGATCACTACCAAACATAATTGCATGGCAAAATTAACTCCAGTTCTATTGACTATGGTCATGACATGGTTGATGGAGTTACTGTATGAGCATAAAATAAGAAGTTTGACCTCACCTTGCCTAAAACATTTGATTGTAATGTTATTGTTTGCATTTATTGGTAATTACTTTTATCCATTCTGAGTGTGCTATTGATTCTTCTGTATGCCTTTCAATGGAAGCATTAACAAGCATTTAGCTTTGAAGGTGATGTTTTAATTATATTTCTTACATTTTTAAGGTCCTTGACATTAACTCTTACCCTAATATTTTCAACCCCCATGAAGAATAAAACCATTTCTATAGTTTACAGTCTACCCTTCCATCAAATAGCAAGGTGGCTGGTATTACTCAGAGTACCATGGCATACAATTCCTGTATGAGCTAATAACACCACTGGACTACTCAAATGATTCATTTTGCATTAGTACAATTGTTTCCAAGAACATTTGATCCTGTTTAATTCCTCTTAGTTTCTTCTTCTTGTAGTGTTAACCATTAAACTCTTTCATGAATTTAATATATAAAGTTAAAATTCCTTTATTAAATTATTAAGTGCTGCCATGATTCCTATGCTCATTTTTGAATGATTTTTAAAAGATGACGATCAGATTGAGAGATAATTCTAATTTAATTTAAATTTTATTTATTTTTCAAATACAGGAACTTCCATCAGTGTATTTCAAAGTATCTTTTTCTCACATTTTAGGTTACCCTCTGTTACTTGTCCTTTCTTCTCATCATCTTCTTTGTCTTCCTGATCTTTAAAAGGCAGTAGAGAATCACCTTACTTCTGAGCCACTGGGATTTTGCTTAAGATTGACTGGTATTTTTCTTGTCCCAGGCAGACTCTGCCACTGAGCAGCTCCATGACATGGAGTATACATCTTCGTCTCTATGAGGAACGATTTTTGCATGCACAAAATAAGAAACTCTGAACAGCACTCAGTGATTCTAAATGAATCGGACCTGGCCTCTGGCCCTTGATTCCCTGTGTTATAGCAAGACTCAAGCACAGATCAAGACCTTAGTGCAACAGCGAACCCTAAAAATTTAAAACAGGGTCATGAGTTCCCATTCCCATAGTCACAAGGATAACAATTAGCAGGTATATTTGAGGTGCTGAGAGCAGTACAGGCACATGGTAAACACTCAATGAATATTAACCAAGAATTAAAAGTCCCTAAGAAGTGAAAAGATCTTGGCACCCTCCACCCCTGTGCCATTTCCAAACCTAAGGAGGAAAAATACATATTTTCCCAAGCTTAAAAATATCCCCATATGATAGCTGTTAGAAATTTTAGTTGAAATGATCACTTTTTTAAAAAAGTATTTCCTTTTAAGTAAAGTTTTTGTTTCTCTTGCCCTGGTTTGATGGCACTCTAAACTGGAGCTCTGTAAGTACTGCTTCATAACAATGTGCTGACTGGGTAACAGGAGAGCTATGCCTCAGTGTAGCTTATGTCTAGTATAAATTTCTATGTGTTGTGGCATGAATCATATTCTGAGTATTTGCTTGGATTCTTAGTGCAAAATGTAGTAATGGCAATGCTGCCAGTGTGCATGCCCCCATTCTTGGAACAGGGATCTCTTCTAGTTCAGATAGAAAAGCCTCTGCTCTTTGGCTGAGTCTAATTTGGAAGTAAGAGAACAGAAATAAATGGTGAAAATCGTGGTTCCCTCCGGAACCTGGAAATATGCTGATGAGTAAGTAACCTCAATGGGAGGTAATGTAGATGCTCTTTTGGAATATTTAGGGGGGAAAGATTGACAGAAGAATAAAATCAAATAATGCATAATAAAGTCATTAATATTTTAGTACAGCTCTGAATTCACCTGAAGTATAGAAAAGTAGGGTTTTATTTGTTAATATTAATGGAATGCATTTCTGCCTAAAGCAGATTTTCTAGATAGTAAAACTTGTAACTAAATCTCAAAAAGTTTTAACCTTTTATCAGTTTTTGGACGTGTTTAGTGTCTGCAATGCCTTTAGTGGACTTCTTTTGAAACCAGCTTATTGGAACCTTCTGCTTGGAAGGTTATCAGAATAACCAAATGCCAGACAATCAAATCTTCTCTCTCTTAGTATCTGCAAATGGGGGCAGGAACAGGCAATTGATTCAAAGCAGGCAAAAAACAGATAAATCATCAAACCTTGAGACTAAGTGTCAGAAGATGAGCTGGAGACATTACATTCTACTCATTGGATTCTTACCAGAAAAAAACCCAGAGAGAATTAGACAGAGGCAGAAGACTGAAGTAGAAGAAGATCTAGCGAGATGAGCCCAAAGAGGGGAACAGTGGTCAAGATAATGAGGGACCTAACTCAGAAAAAACACAGCTATCATGCAAAAAAATGGTACCAGGGACCTAAAAATTACAGCAGCCAGCCTTACAGACCGACTCCGTTCCTGTTCACATTTGTTTTTTCAGTTCCAATTTCTAATCTTGATGTGTATACACACACACACACACACACACACACACCCCTACACCTGTCTTAGGATGCATTTGAGTCCTATTACTTGCAACCAAAAACCCAAGTACAACACCAGCTTCACTTAAACTGGACTGTAAACTATGTCCTCTTATTGAATGGAGCACAGTAAATCTACTTTAACCTTTCCTTGATGGCTTGGGGCCGTCATTACTGACAACTACCAAGGGCTGGTATAACACAGTGAGCCTCTTGGTCTGCTAGGCATGCAAGGCTCTTTATCTCTTCCCCCAATGGTTTCAGAAATGATGCGCTTTGAATCCCCAGCCTCTTTTATTGTGGATTTTCAATCTCTCCCATTACCATAAATCTGTTTGACTCTAACAGCTTTCTTTCCAACTTTGTGCCTGCTTCTAATCTTATTCTGGAAGCTGGGAAACAAGATAACCAAGCTTGATAGATTTCTGTATAAAATAAAAATCTGGCTCATATACTCTAGGTCACCTCCTCCAAATATGATATCTCTATAAAGTGCAATCCTGATGACTGGAAAGAGGGAAGAGGGAAAAGACAAACCTTGGAACTGGCGCTGTTCTACTATACTACTTAACAATCTCCTTAGTCATAGATTTTTATCCCCTGACTCACAACATCTCCACAGAGAAATTATAATATTTTGCATGGCTACTTCAACAATAGATTGCTCTTCAAGCTTTAGTAAACAAAGAAAATAATTTAGCAACTTTATAGTTTACTTATTTAAAAATTGCTTTAAGGGCTGGAGCAGTGGCTCGGTGGTTATGGCGCTTGCCCGGCATGCGCAAGAACACGGATTCAAACCCCAGAACCCACATATACAACTAAGTGTCAGAGCAACGAAAGCCATGTGAAAAACTCAATAGAAATTGATTCTTTCTGTCTCTGTCTTCCTCTCTTCTAAAAAAAAATAATAAAAATTGCTTTAAAAAACAGAGTAAGCACATTTACACCTTATTTCTAAGATAAAATCAGATATCAAAATAATTGCCTTGAATTCTTCAGATAATTTTATTTTTTGTATCTTCAAATTAAACCTGCTTTGCCAGTAGGACAGACACGGCTGACCTAACAAAACCTCAATTTGAATGACTTTCAGTGCAACAGGGGGAAAGCTCCCTAGGTAACTTGGAGGTGGAGGGAAGGGGATGGGGAGGGGGGAGGGTATATGAAGAACTCACAAGAGTCTGGTGATTGGGAAGATGGGAGAACCATCCCAGAAGCCGATGCTACTCCTACACTAGATACCCATTTAACACATGAGTTCTTCTGGGGGAAACTGCAATAGATGAAACCCACAGTAGCTTATCTATGCGTTGGCATCACCCCTGGTTAACAAAGTTTATACACATTGATTGCTACTGTTTTGACAATGTTTCCCCCTCATCTGTATCCTGTATTGCTATATACTTCTAATAAATGTGAAAAAAAAAACCTGCTTTGCCAACCACAATTTACTTATAAACCTTTATAAACCTTCAAATCACTATAGTGGCAACAATGTCCTCAAAAAATTGCATCTGCATATGCAAGTGTGTGTTAGATGTTTAAAATGTTTTGCTCATTTTAAACAAATAATAATTCAGTATTTATTATGTTCTAGCAATTAGCTACTCACAGGGGATGTTTGTGAAACAATCGGACCAGGTTCCTATCTCGTGAGGCTTATAATCTACTCAAAATTCTATAGGCAAACATGGTTTGTTCTAGACAGCGTTGAAAGGTTTGTTTGGAAGTAGTACCAAGTAAGTTTCTTTTGAGGTGACATCTCCCTAAAAAAGTCTACGGCTAGAGTAATCATATAATTTACACTTCTAAACACACAATAGCTTTAAGTCTGGACTTTCTCTGAGCAAACCAGATTGATGGCCACCCCATCTCTGGCACACAGTATATGCTCAATAAGCATCAGTACAATAAGTTGGGAAAGTATGAATGGCGATATCCAATTAAACTAACACAAACGGATATTACTTCCTAACTTTTCAGTCTCTCTTCATTCATATAACCAAGTTTAATCAAATCTTGATTACTTACTACCATGAATGATGAACTCATGTGGCCGTTGGCCAACACTCTTGAGAGATCATGTAGGAAATTACATGGATTTAGAAAGCTCTGCCTTGTTTAAACCTCTATTTGAGACAGGCTAACTTCTGAAATGGTTCTGTCATCATAATTCTATTTTTCCCCAACTGAGCATTAACCCTTCAGGTAAATTTTTGGTACTCATTTTAAATTTTAGGTTTATCAAGGTACAAAGTCACATCTAAGGCTCTACTTGGAATAAAATTTCACTCCCAGTGGCTCTTCCTTTAAACCGCTGCCAGCCCAAGCAGCATCATTTCATTGGTATTTTCTTCTAAATGAAGGCAAATGCTACACAGTATGATCACTTCTAACCATAAATCAGATTTCTGCCTGCCCAAACCATTAAAGAGCAAATTGTACTCAAAGGAATCTTAAATCAACATCTGCAAATGGGTTTCAAGTTACCTGTAAGGTCCTGAAACTGTATGTATGAGCTTGTTTAATAAGTGTATTTCCTCAAAAGACTCTGAGATTATTATTATAAGGAAAGCGACAAGTGATTGTTAATTTCTCACTTTCACTCACCATGAAAGAAGTCCTCAAATTCATTTTCATACATTTTGCAATCCACTAGGGACAATGATGGAGAGAGGTATGGACATTGGGTATAAAGATAGAAGCACAAAGAGACACTCAACATATTCAGAATGCCCTGGGCTTACGCTAAGTAGAAATGAAGCATGGATTCATGTCTGCTGGGCTCCAATGCTACCAGTCTGATCTGATCACCCAGGATTTCACTTGTGAATCTCTACTCAAGAGTTCTGAATGCTAATGAAATGTGTCTTCCCATTGTCTGTGCTATCCTTACCTACTTGCCCATTTTCAAATAATTCCAGAGAGAAAATCCTTAGACAACTTCTCTCAAATCTTCAAATGTTTTCAAAGGCCCCCATTTCACTCAAAGATTCAAAATTCTAAACCAGTCATTGAAAACTCTCTATAAACTTATCTATAACTCCTTTCATGAGCAATCTACTCCCATGTAAAAGAGCATATTCCCTATCCACCAATGTATGCATCAATTTGCCTCCAAGTATGGACTAGGAAACATGACCATCTACTGGACTCACCCTCCAATTTGATGATATTGTGCCAGCCCATGCTTGGGGTCCAAATGAGTACCCTCTTCTGGAAGCCTGTTGAGACCACCTTGGATTGGCTCAGGTCCCGTGCCTTTCAACTTTCCGTAACCTTCACCTGGCCTTACACCACTGACATTTATCACATGATACCTTGTGTTTATTAATATTTAAAATTTTTAATGTTTTATTTTCCCAATGACAATGAAAATTTCTTGAATGCAAAGCTGCATTATACCTCTCTGATTCCCTCACTATCCTTAATACTATTTGTTAAATATTGTTTGATACCAATATCAAAGGGCTAGGAGAGAGAGATTTGTTATGGACTAAGATAGGGTTTATTACTATTTTTTCCTCTATCTCTTTTGAAGGTACCATATTTTCTTTCTTTGAAATCCTTTAGAAACACTAAGGTGTCCCTTGTGTCTCTTCCATCAGTGAGAAATATTTTGTTTTCACAGGAGGATTGAAGTCTTTGAGGTCCTTTTAAGAATATGGAGAAGAGAATTGTTTCAAATTGTTCTGTGGTTATTACTGTGGGGCAGTGTAGCTCTCTCAGAACTACTCAGACAGAACTGAGGATGGAAACTGGCAAACAGTGCTCCTGAGAATATTTCACACACAGAAAAATCAATCAACGGAATTCAAATGTCTCTCTGGGCATTATGCCAAATCTAATATATCCCCAAGATTTAAAATCAGAGACAAGGTTCTGCACAATTCACCTTAAAATGAACTGCTAAGGAGATCGGGCATCTCAGTGGTTTGTGGAGTTTACTCCAGCACTCTTCATCTCAATAGCAGCAATATGGAAAAAGAAGGATGACTCAGTGATACCCACATGCAGACTGCCCCAACAGCACCAGTACCAAACACGTAATGGCGAGGCAATGCTAAGCTGATCTGAAAAACCTACTACAAAGCCCAGTTGGTAAACTGACTATTCTGAACTTCAACTAAGTTCAAAATAAACCAAATGAAGCTTAAAATTTAAAAAACATATGATTTGCGATGAACTTTATATTTAAAAAAAATTTAAAATTCTTGAATTCTATGAAATACACACAAAATGGTTTCAAGAAGCAATTGGTATAGACCATACTGACATATTAAGTACTTGTAAAAAGATATGAGTTGAAAGGGTAAAATTGTTCATAGTAATTGAAGGACCCCCACAATCAGCCCTGTGAACGCCAATGACAGGGGATTCCAAATCAACCAGACACAGAATGAGAATGATAGTGTCACATCCACCTAATGATATCCTACTGACAGTCACTTTTAGGTTCATCTGCAAAACAAGAGAAGCACCATGTGGATGCATTTATACACAGACAGTAAGTCAAGAAAATATAAGGCCAAAGTCAATGTATGCTTCAAAATAACCTGAAGAGATAGGTGATGGAGTTACTAACGTCAGGTAAAGAAGAAAGATGATGACATTTGTTTTGGTACTGCAGGTCACTGACATTTAGACTTTGTGGATCACAGAAGTGTAGATAAACAGTGTACACATTTTTCAAATTTTATAAAAAATTTATTATGTTTTCATTTTAATCCAGGTTAAAAGAAACACTGAAGATGCTTTGTAGGTTGAAAGATTCCAAGATCACATGCGATACAGAGACTGCAGCCGGAGTCAGCTTCTCTTAGCCACTCCTTCCAAAAGACCTGCAAAGCCAGTTCCCAAACCAGTGGCCACTTACTGGAAAATCAAGCGTCCTAGATCAACATCTGAGGGCTACTCTGTATCTTAAATGATTCCCAAGCAAGACACCTGCTTGTATAGATTTCTTTCATTCCACTGAAAAATTCCATCTCACATAAAATTCTGTTCTTGTGTTAGAGAAACTGAACATCTGAATGCATTATTGCCATAAGGAGAGACTACACACAGAGACACAAGGAGAGAAGTAACAGATAAACAACATTTAGGATTTGCATCTGAAGAGCACACAATATATGTGAATGTATAAAGTAGGTGTATTTATAAAGAATTATGCAGTCTCTTAAATCTCGTTACAGTGTTTTTCTCAGTATCAGTGTCTGCATAATGATGCTATGAAGAGAGAGGTAAATAAGTGCAGCTGCAGGATTCTTTATGGATAATCCTCTTGGAAACGGAATATCATTGGTAATATTCCTGCTGTTCCAAAATCTACATTCTAAATCAGAGGCTGCAGGAATCACTGCATTCACTGCAAGTTATTACTGTGACTAGGTGTTATTATTCTTATGTCGAGTAGTGTGTGCTACCATTTGCTAGTTATCAAGGGCCATAAATTCTCTTGAAAGGAATTATTATATAGGGATTGCACTAAAAATTGTCAAGTTGGTTCCTTCTGTCCCTTTTATTCACTTTGACAATATTCTTATTATGCATGGTTAGTAGATTCTGCATTTGTTTCTACCTTATTATATGTTCCACCTTGTATGTTCCATCCCATCTAAACTATGGGGGCGGGGAAGCATTGCTTTTATAAATTAAAAAGCAACCTGCTTATAAAATATGCATTGACCTCACTGATGAATATTATTTTGAATTGTTCAATAATCTATTATGTACCTGTAGTTGCTGGATTGTTAAAAAAAGAAAGGATAATATTAATTATAGTTAAAGTCTAAATTTGTTTTAATTTGAAAATATTAGTGGTTTTTGCTCTCCTTCAGGTTCACCATGCCACTAAGTCTAGTAGTCAGCTGAATGGTTTTAATGTATTTTTTGGTAATAATTATTCATAAAATACTTTGGAAAAGGAAATGATTAGATTTAAAACAATATATTATAGGAGAATGTGGCTTAATACTGTATTAGACCATACCAGAAGAAAAAATATCCTTTAACCTTTCCCTCCTATAAAGTTAGCTGTAACATGTTCAATTGTAAAATAAACAACAAATGTGTGAAATGTGTATTCTTGAAAAAAGAGATTCTTATTTGTTTTTGTCTGAACCTTCTAGCTCAGTGCTCATTAAATCAGCTGAGAAATACCACTGACCATGTTTGGCAGGCATTTATTATTGGCTTTGTTAGTATTTATTTTTCGTACTAAAAGGTGTTTTGCTAAATTTTTTTCAGCTGATTTTATGCTTCTAAGCATTGAACTCATCTAATGAGTAGGTTACCTCTAATAAAGAGAAATATTTTTTTCATTCATATTAAGATATTTGGATTTTTCCAAATCCTGTTTTAGTATATTTTAATGTGTTAGAGAAAATTAGGGAAACAGCTCATTGCAGTGGTGAATTCCTCAGACCAAGAGTGTACATACCCTGGGGCACTGACCAGCACTGAAATCTGGTGGTGCACATAGCTATACTCCACAGCCTGCCCGGCTAAGTGGGTCACAGTCAGTTCAAATTCCCAAGGCAGAAACCCAGGCCTCTGTCCTTCTCAAAATTCTCCTATTTCTTAATCCATCAGCAGCCAGGTTCTATCCCTCTATTCTTCCAGTCTCAACTCTTTATAGCTCTTAACTATAACCTGTAATATTTTAATAACTGGTCGCTCCTTCTCCTCTCTCCAGACTTATATTTGTCATTGAATCATCATTTGATGATAAAACCCCATAGCTTCCCCCCAATTTACAATCTTTAAATATTGGCTCAGGAGTTACCAAAGTCCAAACTCCTTAGCACTGGGTTAAAACTCTTAAAAAGAGTAGCTCTAGCTTGCATTTCCAGGTTAATTTGCCTCTTATTTTATCCCCGCCCTCCATGCCCTCTGGCCATGCCAAATTACTTGTAGTTCTTTGATCAAGATGTGATTTTTCTGCAACTCCTTTCTTCTGTGTATGCTGTTATTTCTGCCTAGAATGTTTTCTTTCTCATCTGTCAAACTTCACTACTTTATTCCCAACTCCTCAGGGCAGGTATTTTCTAAGAATATTTATGGAAGGCCATTTTGAAATTTCCAGTAGCCACACAATACCACAGGCATATCTCTATATTGGTATGCTTCACCTTCTTGAAAATATGGCTTGTGTACTTGTCTCCCTCCACTAGAATACAAGCCCTCAAAGATTGGGGAGAAAGAGTTTTCCATATAGCAAAACTTATTGCTTAGAGGATCCTCAATTAATATTTATTGAATCAATTAATGAGGGCTTGACAAAGATTGTTCCCAAGGGTAAATAAGAGGCATACTTCATGAATCTGACACGAATGTTTTAAACTTCAATGTTCCTTGTAACCAGCCAGGCACGGGGGCACATGCCTGCAATCCCAGTGACCTGGAAAGCTGAGGCAGGAGGATCACAAGTTCAAAGCCAATCCCAAACACTTAGCAGGACCCTAAGGAACTTAGTGAGACCCTATCTCAAAATACGATATAAAAAAGGGCTGGGGATGTGGCTTGGTGGTTAAGTGATCCCTGGGTTCAATCCCAATTTCTAAAAAACAAGTTCCTTATAACCAAACATCAGTATACCATGACAATTGGCTGAATTTGACTTGTGTGTTTTAATCTGAGTAGCAATTTATTATTATTAAATTATTTTAATTATTACACTAAAGTTCTGATTTTCCACCTTCTGCCAAAGGAAAAAATAAAAAGTAATCAAGGAATCCTAGCCCTATTTTCTTCATATTTGTAACAACCTCACCTGAAAATGTAACATCTGCCCGCTCTTTGCGGGGGCTAAGCCACTCAGTTTGCTACCTACTTAACTCGTGGTAAGAGCGTGGCCACTGGGGAACCAGCTTGTAGGTGCACAGCAGAGTAGTGGAGGAGCCCTGCAGGTTGCAGAAGGCGTCTACACAGAGTGGGGACTCTGGATCTTTACACTTGCTTTGCAGTTAGCAAATTCTGCAGCTTTATTTAGACCTATTAATGCTTTGCCCATTAGTACCTTAATCTGTAAATATTAGAAAATTGAGTTTTTGTAGTATATTTTGAGGTCTCAGAGACGCGAAATGGGGAGAGCTACGGAAGACTGAGTCACTCCCTCTGCATCTATCTCAATGTCAACTCCTCTCCTATACTTTGATCATTTTTATATATCCTGGTGCCATTACAATATTTGGCTGAAACATGGGCTCAAATACTAAGTAAGAGTTAGAAAACCACTAAATCAGATGGCATCTTAATGCCCCAACAGCTCAAAATCCTATTGTTTTGATTATAATCTTTAATCATGACTAAGGAACACTAAAATTTAGTTATACTCGCCAGTCTTCATCTAGTTCACACAAGGGCTCAGCCTATCTTTCATTAATAACCAACAACTACGTTGTAATTTTAGCTAGAGAGCCATTTCTTTCTAGTGTGAGCTATATCCTGAAGACTGCACAGTTCTAACTGTTCCTGACAGATGAGAAATTAGAGAAGGTCTCTTTTTATAACAAAGATTATGAATGTCACTCTGAGATGTTCATATTAGGATACAGTTTAGTCTTCCAAAAGGGACAGGGACATAAAAAAAAATCACATTCCATAACTGTATTACATTCCTTCTCCATCACCTAAAGGACGGCGTAATAAATACCAAGCTCTAATAATGCTGATTTGATTGACTTTGCGCAAACAGCCTTTTATCAGGCACAAGCTACTTCTCTGTGATGGATGACTATGGTTTATGGTGCAGATCTCATTTGCAAAAGGAGTTTGAAAATTCCTCTTTACTCGCAGAATTCTGATGAAGTCTCTACCGTCATTACTGCACAGTAAACTTATTAGAATGAAAAGAAGGAAAGAGTGTCTGGGGTTTATGGAAAATTTGATAATGTTGTGTGAGACTAATACATTTAAATTTTGTTTGTGGGACCTGACCTGTCATGAACTTTACTTTGCTACGCCTTGCCCAGTCCCTTAGGTGCTTAGAATACTTTCTTTTGTAGCTTTACAGTGAAAGAAAGGCAGTAATGAAATCAAACCCCAACAGAAAATATCTCAGTGGACATAAATTTCCCAAAACAACTATATCAGGCTAAAGAAATTGAAAATGCTAGTATTTAAAAATTCAATTGGAGACTTTGAAAAATGGGGATAAGACAGGAATGTTTAAAAAGAAATAGTTGTAAATGGTTTTGATGTTTATGTTGGTAGGATTTAAAACAATAACGTACTCATTATTAAAGTTGAGGAATTAGAATAAATGAAGAGCAGATTTACAATAATAAATCATGGATCTTGAAGAAAGTGGTCCTGTAGAAGCAGGGGTGAAAAAACCAGAGATGTAGGACT
Organism: Aplodontia rufa; assembly: GCA_004027875.1. Classification (NCBI taxonomy): domain Eukaryota; kingdom Metazoa; phylum Chordata; class Mammalia; order Rodentia; family Aplodontiidae; genus Aplodontia; species Aplodontia rufa. The sequence continues at coordinate 75,205 of PVKS010006426.1, forward strand.
GTTTCTCATGCATGAATCAGCACAAATATTGCTCACTTCTAATATCTCAGTCATTCATTCTCATTCATAAAGTTTCTAACTTTGCTTATTCTCATTCCTGATTCTGTTTCACGCAGCAAGAATTACTGTTTCTTCAAATAAATGGTTTCAAACAAATGAACATATCTCATGACTTCCAGCTACTCTAGAAGTCAGTGATAAAAATAAGTGATTCTGAATTCTCAGTGATTTTCATAGGAAATTAAACATGGAAAGATACTATTGACTATTTTCTTATGTCCATAAACCCAAGGCAAAGTTAGAAAGATAAATGTGCCCATTCATTTGCCATGAAGCCCCTACCAAGTTATCTCCAGGTGGTTGTATTGGTGTCTGTGGTTTATAACAAGAGCAGTTTATTCACAGTGGAGTTCCATTGTACTATGAAATTACTTAGTGTGTGAATTTACACAGGGCATTTAGAGAGAATGGTTCTTCTTTAGCCTTCCTTTCTCCATGTCTTCAGTGAAGCTTCTTGAAAGAAAAGCCCTGGCATAATTATGGCCATTTCTGATTGGCACAACTCTACATATGAATCATCAGAAAATGACTGATTCCCCAATGTGGCGATGGTGCTTAAGACTCAGAAAGTGTGAAATGAAAAACTTAATGTTCTCCTAACAGCGCAATTTACAATAATGTCAATAGACCACATGCTATTTTTTTTAAACTTTACGTTTAAAAAAATAAAATCAAATGAAAATGGTGAGTTCCATTGTGTGAGGCATTTACTACACACTATCACTGACTTTCAGCTCATCTCTCAATTGTTGAGGGCACTGAGCAACAGAGACTGCCCCATTAAATGTCAGCCCTATAATTCACACTCAATGGTCAGGCAAACAGCCCTTTTCACAGGCCCAAAATGAATGGATACGGAAGGACTATAAATATGGAACTCACGCATTAAAAACAAAAAGGGGAAATGACACAAAAGGAAACGTGAGTGACTCTTGCTCCCACAGCTTCTATGATCTATTCTTGTGGACTTGTGCTCTGAAGCAGGTGAGTGTGAGCGTGAATACTCTCTGTAGAGATTTTCAAACTGAGAAGGCGTGTTAGTCTGATGGAATTTCGTGAAGATCCCATCCTTCGTAACTTGTCCTGAGTGTTGGTGCAGAGATGGAAGGGGTTGTGTGCTTCAAACCGGATTCTGCTAGGATGCTGCTCTTAGCACGGCTAGCAATAGCAGAGGTAAAGGAACAATCCCTGGTGTTTCGCATTCCATTACCCTCTCTCACTCTCCTCTTTCAAATCTAAGCCTGAAGCCTTTACCCTGTTGATGCCCTAACCCCAAACTTGCCACTCCAAACTGCATACTGTTCTTTCCTCCTGGGAAACCCTAGATTCCAGGGCTTCTTTTATAACTTTGCATTATTTATTCACTTGTTCATTATTATCAACTGAACAAATACTTTTCAATAGGCAAACATTTATTGACAACTCTGATTCCTCTGATAGATCACAAAAGAGCCTCTCTGTTGAAGGATCCTGTCTTGTAACTTCCCTTAGAGGTCTATGTTTTAATAGGAATCAATCTGTGTTAAAGCATCAACAGGTCTTGTTATCTTAAAACTGTAACAACTAAACCTCCCCCTCAACCTTGAGCCTATGTATATCTTTAACAGAAAGCCCAAGTAACTTATCTCCAGAGTCAGTAATATGGGAACTCTGAGCACAGAGGCAAGGACAACAGCCCAAGCCTCACCTGAAATGAGGCTGTTGTTCATCCTAAGATCTTGTGTATGTGTGCACATATATATAAACTAGAGGCAAAAAAAAGGGAGATTAAGAAATTAAGTACCATGCCAAAAATTAACTATAGCTAATATTCTTTTAAATTCTGGATAATATGCTTTTGTTTGTTGCTTTAAGCTTACTATCTTTCATTGATATGTAAAATCCACCTATACTATTTAATGACTGTAGTCCCTACTTGTGTTTGGTTCAGTGTCTAGAGAAACCATACAAATGGACACATAGCCCAGCTCTTCCAAAATACTAAGTGCCCTGTTTGCTTCTGCTTGTTCCCCACCGTACTTCCCTGACCATCTGGAGGAAAAGGTATATTAATTTGGGATCTAATTTTTCTCTCCTGTCTGGCTCTCACATTTTGTAGAAATAATAAGAGCTCAGAAAATATAAGACCATTCATTATTCCTTTTGCTGAAGAGTAGGGGAAAAGTGTTTAGCCAATGCTCACCCCTCTTCAATGGATCTTTGAGTGTCTTCCTACTTTCTGAAAGGTAGGAATTATTAGTCCCTTTGATTTGTTGCTATTCAACCAAGATCATGAATAGTTTACCAGTTTACTGAAGTATATCCCCACAACCTACCTACTGCCTTAAACACTTTATGGCATTTTAGCTGTAGAGTCCTGCCATGCTTAGAAGTGGAGGAAATAATATGATGATGAGATACGGGTGCTACTTGTAAATCTGAAGTGCTAAACACATAGTACTGCTTTATTATTGAGCCTTGTTCAGTTTAGGTGTGAAGAATGTGCATTTTAATTTATATCTCAATCTACACACAAGCCTGATTTTTCAGACTTCTGTGTTGATTTTGGTGCCCAAGTGTAATTTTTAAAAGGACCCATTTTCACATAATTTTAACACTTTCATTTAGAGCATAGTGTATAGTGTTCTGAGTTGTATGACTAAATCTTCTGGATTTTTCAAAGGGAAGATTATCTGTAAGACAAGTAGATTCTGTTAATATGAAAAATTAATAAACCATTCCTCCATGGTTCCAGGTGGGTTTTTTTGACTTGAAACTGTCTTTTGTATAACACTTTAAATAACCTAAAATAACATCTGTTGAAATACCCCATAGAGAGATAATACTTTGAGATCCTCTCAACTACAGCCAAGAAACCAATCTGAGAGCCACAATCCCATGGTGCCCAGGAGAGATTTTGAATATTGCCCATCAATTGCCCATATGTATGTCAAGAATCCATGGGAGCAGTGAAAACTGTGCGTGTATACAGCAGGTAGGGCCAGAAAGCAAGCAGCCCAATGGAGAAACTCTAGCCCCTGGGATTTTGAGTGTGAAATCATAGTTCATAGCTGTTAACAACACCATCCACTCGATCCATCTGTGTCACTGTTCAACCTTAGAGCCTTCATCCTTTGGCTCTTATTATTTTTTTTCCCACATTTATTAGAAGTATATTGCGATACAGGATACAGATAAGGAGGAAACATTGTCAAAACTGTAGCAATCATTGTGTATAAACTTTGATAACCAGGGGTAATGCTAAC